>VWZD01003804.1:240329-262827 GCA_013396695.1 Sakesphorus luctuosus | reverse complement strand
GTTCCTCAATGAAATCACTTTTGGGAGTAAACCTGCATTATCTGTGATCAGTGTGACTTAATGGAGGTAAGGAGAGTGATGCAAACCCTTGAATTTTCTTAAAATAGGGAGTGACAGAGAGAGTCATCATTTTGGTGGTGACTTTTTCCACCTTTTCCTTTTGACATATGAATTTTGCCATCAAGTAGGCTTGAATTTTGTGCAAGTTGTTAACCTTGAGCAAAACATTAATCTGTTGAGGTGTGTGCATGTGTATGTGTGTTAGAGAGTTTCAATGCATGTGGTCAGTTTTTCAAAGGCCCTTAAGACCTTAAATCTCTTCATGTGTCACAGGCTAAGATCAGGGCTCACTCTGGTGAGCTTTTATAAAAAGCTGAACATAAAAGTAAGCAGTCAAACTGAGGTCTCAACTGCTATGAAATCATGGTGCATAGACTGATTCTGAAGAAAGAGAACCAGGAAAACCTTCAGAAGGCAGATGCTTCCCTCTTGGACAGCCCTTTAACAACCCACTAGATTTTTCAAGGAAGTGGTTTCTGTAAGCTATTAAATCAAGAAACTGTTCTCGTCCAATTTCCCTTCTCAGTTCTCGGAGACCTCACTTTGAACATCAACATGTGATGCTAGTATAAAAAGAAAACAGTGAAATCAGAGTTCATGTGGCTCACTTTTCTATCCCTATGTCTACAGGTTATAGGATGTGGTCTCTTTGCAGTAATTTGCTATTCCCCCAGAAATTTTCTGAAATCTTTCTATTTGTGAGATGATTGTCCAGTTCTCTAATGTACAAAAGTATTTGGATTGGCTCTGCTGCTACATTGAAGTACTGACAGGAAAAAAATATAGTCAATCTCTGCTGCACATTGATCCCTACATAAGGAAGGTGTTCCACATTCAGTTCAAGACTAAATCAGGGCTGGTGGGGTTCAGCATTTATGGCAGCAATTTCAAGTTTTCAGATGACATCAGGAGCATAATATTTTGAATGATGAACCCACCTATTCATTCATCATTCAGGATTACCTGTTCTTGAGCAAATCCTACTCTGGTTGGGGATCTAGTGTGTCTGCTCTGAAATCTGTATGTGTTTGTATGCAGGTATGAACAAAGCCAATGGCCATCTTAAGTGACAGTCCTTTTTTTACTCTTCCGAACTGGTTTCACTTAAAGGGAAGGCTCACTGTAGACCAAACAACTACTATGTGTGTTTCAATCAAGTAAGGCTTCAGTCAGCAGTTTCAAGTTGCACTGAATGAAGGTCATTGACAATGATAATTAACATTAACCATTCTGAGCACTAAATCTTGCCACCTGTAGAGAGGTTATTCATGAGTCTTGCTTTATCATTAGAAATCTTTAGGTGTGAATTACGATAGTGGCAGTGGTGCTGCTTCTTTAGTAGATAGAGAGTGCATCAGGGATATCTCGTAAATAACCAGAGATGGTTACAGATCCAGAATTTTGGCAGATGAGATTATTGGTCTGAGGTCTGCCATTGTCACAGGCTGTTTTTTGTATGAGCATCATGTCTTAGCTTTTGAGCAATAAAATAATAATTGGCGTTTTCTTGACTGAAAGGGAAGCACTTTGGAAAAGGCTGCCAGGGAAGTGCTTGAGTCACCATCCCTGGAGTTATTTAAAAGACATGTTGATGTGGTACTGAGGAACATTTTTTAGGGATGGATGTGGCAGTGTTAGATTAATGGTTGGACTCAATCATATTAAGGTTCTTTTCCAGCATAAATGATTCTATGATTCTAACAGGTATTTTTAGGGGGAATTTCTTGAATTATGTGATCATAAGTAGTTATCAAAATGTATGTAAATATTTATAGAAAAGTTTAAGAAACCACTGGAAAAAAAACTGAAATGGGGAAATACATGAAGAAAGGCAGTACTTAAATACTTAGCTCTACATTTAGATTGTATAGTTTTATCTCCCATTCAGCATAATCTTTTAAAATAAGAAATTGTCTTAAAAATAATCATTATTAATCCATGTTATTCAATCAAGCTCATGTTAGTGTTTACTTGATGCTTTCACACTTAATTTTAATTTTATGTCAGAAGAACTATGAAGTTATTCTACCTGCCAAAATAAACATATAGGAAAAAAAAATAACATCTACACTCACATGCTTACTTATTAAGGCACATGATGTGGCTCTTGAGAATGGTCCTATGCAGTGGCAGGAGTTGGATTCAATGAAACTTGTGGGTCATTTCCAACTCAGCATATTCTATGATTCTGTGATTATTACCTATTCCTTCAGAGAATTTTGAAAAAAATATTGTAAACTGGAGGATAGAGAACACTTTTGCACCTTGAGATAGTGGACATACATAACTTCAAAGTTTTGAAACTTTTTTTGGAGGGAAGGTTTAAAGTTTTGTCATGAAGCCTTTGAAGGGTAATATGGATCATAAAGCAGAACACAGCTGAGCAAACATTGGGTTAAATATGTTTTGAAGAGACCTCTAGAAGATACAATTTTTTTTTTATGCTTTGTTTGGGTAGGGATTTTTGTTTTTTTTTTTTATTAGAACATTGAACTTTCCCTTATTCAGTTCTGTGTAATCAAGGTGGTTCATGGTTGTGAGGCACTGAAGCTGCATGTCCAGTCCTGAGCTGTCAGTCAAGTTGATAAGTATGTTTACTGACTCTTTGTGTCAGAAGAATGGTGGTGATAGAAATCAGAATTTTTTTTTTCACTAAAAAACATTTCAAAATTATTCATTGTCTTGAACAATATTTTGCCTGTTCATATACTTCTAATTTTAACATCTGAGAAGAGTCTAATTTGACTGAATTTAAATGTAAGTTGCATTTTCTCCTCCCAAACTAACCCTTCTGCAATTCTGCATCATGGGCTTTCTCTTCCTGTACAACTATTGCTGCTCTTACATAATAGTGACTTTCTCCTTGTATGACTAGGTATTATTCTGTCCTGAATTTATGTCCATTCTCTGTTCAAAGGAGAAATATTTGTTCTTTGTTTTCTTATACTATTTCAGATCTTTAGGCAGTATAACAGTTGCAGAGTATATTAGAACTTTGACCATGAATAATTCATGCCAGTGTGCTTTGTTTCAGTGTACATTTGACTCAGTAGAACAACTGAGTGATAGGGATGCTAAGACTAGATTTTACTTACTCTTCAAGAAGAGCAGTTAGATATGGTTTCTAGGGTACTTAAGCACATTCAATTTTTTTTAACTTCTGGTCATGTACTTCACCTGTGGTTTCACAACCTGTCTCCCTCCTGTATTATTCTTGTGCTGCTAGATACCATTTCAGTGACTCCAAAGAAGTTCTGAAGTGTACAGCAGGTTCATATAGCAAGACGTCAGGCCCAACTAAGTATGATACTTGAGATAAAGTGTAAAGGCCCAGAGTGTCCTTATCTTAAAAGATTTTTATTCATTATTTTTATAAGTAATGATGCTTTTATTGTTTCATTGGATATAGCGACAGTATCAGTTACATAGGGTGGGTTTGTTGGTTAAGAATCAGCTTTTTTTGCACTGCAGAGTTATGATCCAAGTACTATGAAGTGATACTTTGGGTTGAATGATTCATCATGGAAAACAGTATTTTAAGTGAACCAGAGGGTAGAACAGTGTGATGATAAATGAGCTGATTCACTAACCTTGTTCATGCAGCTGGCTAATAATACCTCTGTGTTGCTCTGCATTCACTTCTCTCACAAATGCAGCCATATAGGGTTAATGCTATCATGTGGGTTTGGTTGGATTTTCTTGTTCCTTTTTTATCACAGTATTTGCTTGTGTCAGAAATACTGAAAATTATATACTGGAGCTAAGAACTTGTAAGAGGAAGTTGGTATCCTATTTGTCAAGAATACAAAAGTTAACTATTAAATAGTTATTTGAAGCTCTGACACAAGCTTTATAAAACTCACTTTTCCTGCCTGCTGTGCTCAAGTTATTACTTGTGTCCTGTGCTTTAAATGACATAGAAAGCATGGCATTTTCTTGGAGGAAGCCTCTGTGAGATGAGTAACTGGATAGAGTTGTTGACTGATTTAAGAGTTGCAATACTACCCTTTCTCTGAAACCTTAGCAGTCTGCTGAAATGAATGAATGAAGGTTAACCATAGCCCCCACTTTAATCCTTCATTGCCTATCTCTTTGCTTGCTGATGCTTTTTACACTAATTTGGAGCACTCCTTCTTCTGACATTCTGAGAAACTCTTAACTCATGGATGGCACTTTTGAAACTCAAGAGCATCAGAGTGCAGCATAGCTGATAACACCTTCCTAGCTCAGAGATAAAGTAACTTAATTTGCTAGGCGTGTAGCATAACAGGAAATCTATCTATCTATCTATCTATCTATCTATCTATCTATCTATCTATCTATCTATCTATCTTTTGACCATCCAGAAATTAACATTGTCAGCTGGATTTATTATGAGCATACTGCTGTCCTTGATGTCACTTGTGAATCTGCATTTGAAGATCTAAAGAGTACCTTGGGAGAGAGAGGGGAACAACATTGAATTTTTTTTGTTTTGCACTCTTCCTCTGAATGTTCTATATTTTAAACTATGTATGTAACTAAGTAAGTTTTGATTTTCTATGTATTTTCTATTTGTAGAACTAGGAATTACAGGTTGGATACAATCTATGCTATGTCCAGAACATTGCAGGAGTCATGTTTTCACTGACTGGTTGGACTGTGTCTGGCCCATCAGTCAGTGCATTTGAGTAATGGGGGCAAGAAAAAGGTTTTGATTTTTCAGCACTCACCATTTTGCAAGGAGCAAAGGGTCCCCTCTGTACCACAGTGTTTCTTGCCCTCCTGAAGGCAGCACATCCTACCACATCTCACCAATAGCTCCTTTTTCCTGTGGTTTTTGCTAGAGCTGAAGCCTTGCTCATGGCTCCTCTTGCTTTGGTGTGTTCTCCCTCCTGTCTCTCCACCTGCCTGCATGTGGTAACAGCAGGGCACTAACTCCACTCTGGTATTTTCCTTGAAAAAGCTTCTGAATAAATACTTTTTCTACCACTTTAGTTTGATTGAGAATTTTCAACAAAGTATGAAGACCAACAGAGATCAATTCCTTTACTCTTCTGTTACTTTCCACCTTTTTTTTTTTTTTTAATAAATGTTGTTTCTCTCTTCTCATATCCAAAACTCAGGAAAATATTTTCAGTTTACTTTTTTTCATTGTCATATCTGTGGTTGCATGTAACAGAAGTTTACATGATGGAATGTGAGGACTTGTCATTGGCTAATTTTGAACAGAAAAAGGTTCTGTGGGGGAACCAGTATAAGAGTTGTCTGTGTAGTGATTCTCTGTTGTTAAAATACTTTGGAAAATAACTACATGTCGACAGTAGAATAATAGAATAGGAAGTAGCTAAATATTTTCAGTATATAGCCCCTGATGTTTGAAGTCAGCTTCATTGTGATTAGCAGAAAATGGGACATATTCACAGCACCAAAATGAAAATTTCCTTTCTTACTGTGGCAAAGAGAAAATGAAAAAATTTAGGGAGGTGAGATAAACAGGTAATTTCACTGCAGCATTAGGCACCAAGAATAGTGAGGATACTATGTTTAAGAAAAATGTTGTAAATGCTGTGATAACTGGCATTATCTTTGAGTTAGTATTCATGAAGTTTATAATTAATTAGAATATGTTGTTATTCTAGCAACTGAATTTAACTCTACAGCATTTTAGCACGCTCTTTTTTCTTTGACCTAAATCCGTCTAACTTTTTGTCTTTGTTAAAAGCACAGAACAAAAACATCATCGTGTCTTGGGTTGTGCTCAAGCAGATCAAGTAAGCTTGCATTGCTAAGCAAAGCCATATACATTTTACTCATCCCAGAAATGTTTGAGCTTGACATAATTGAGATCAGCATCCATGTGATTGAAAGATGAACTGGTTTTGCTTCAATTTGTTTGCAAAACTGATGGTTCAATAAGGGGACAAAAGAGGGGGACAAATCTGAAAATGTAATCAGGCATAATAACACACTTATGTTTAGAGAGGAGAAAAGTATTTTATTTGTAGATGTAAATGAAATGTCATTAAAATTCAGTGTCTTCAGGAGAGTTCTTCATTTATGTTCATTAACATTAGCATTTCTTAAGGATGACTTATATATATATATTTGAAAGCTTTTCTATTTTTTTTTTAAACTGGGAGATTATTCAGAAGAGCATGGCTGCATTCTTACAATCAACACTCCCCAATCTTGTGATTAAGATTTCCATTCTAACCAGAAGAAAACGGAATACATTTAAAAATGCTGTGAAAAATAACAAAACACCCTATGTGTTAACACACTCAAGACAATTGCTCATGGTGTTATTGGACTTTATTTTTTTATTTGAATGTTTGTTCTATTTACTCTTTTAAAAACTTGATTTTTCTCAAAAACGTGTCATAAGGGTTTTTTTTCACTGTGAAAGCATAGATCTTTGATCAATTTAAAGGACAGGATCACCAGCTGCCTTACAAGCTTTCATCCAGGCATGACTTGCTGATGCTTCACGGATACCTCACGGCCCTAAGTGAAAGAAATTTTCCTTGCAGCCCAGTGTGTATGTCACTGTGTACTCACAAGGCTTGTCCTCTAAGTAAGCTGTAAGCCTAAAGGCCGGGTAATGCCAAACCACAAGGACACACTGCTGCCTGCTAGGAAATGAGGTGGCCACTAATTCTTTTTAATATGGCTAATGAGCTGGGATTCTAGGAGAAAGGCTGATGTGAAGATTCGAGTATTTCCCATCAGCAGTGTGAAATGAGCAGGAAGTACAGAATTAAATAAAAGAAGTTCTGAAGCCTTCAGAACTGAGCAGATCCTGCAAACTACAGTGCCTATTGCAATCTTTATTGAAGAACCTCCAGTCTCCTAACACTTGCATGGTTCTCTGGTTCACTTCTTTTGCAAGTTGCAACACTTAGATCCTTCTGTAAATATGAAAAATCATCAGTGCATTTTAAATATTTTTAATAGGATCAAGGTTTTTCTATTTTCAAAACTCTTAATGCAGCTGCACCTTTTCATGAAAGCTTTTTTGACACTGGATATACAACTCACTCTTAAATGTACGTCCAACAACTACCTATAGAATTTTTGAAGTGTATCTGTAGCCACCAGTCAGCTTGCTTCTGGGTTTCATTCACTTGCTACTCTCCTACAAATAAACCTATGGACAAATAAAACATCCTTGAAATGTAATAAACATCTGAAAGGAGAATTGTGCATAAGAACAATGCGGGATCTCATGGTAAAGAGAAAACATATGACAAGCTAGAAATCCTGCTCTTGATGTCTTTTCTTCTCCCATCTGGATCAATATCTGTGGCTTGAGATGCAGAGATAGTGAGTTCCTTTTATTTCTGGGAGAAGTATTTTCCAGGCAGATTTAAGGAAAATGTAACTTGATTGAACTTTTTAGTATCCTGCTTGTATGCACAAAGCACTGGTGTAGCTATGGCTAAGTGAATTCCATGAGGTGGATTATTTCTGAAGGTGAGTGAAGAGAAAGGAAGGTCTATTTGTCCTATTTCAGGATTGTTTTATCACATCTTTATTCCACAGTGAGGAGTGTGTTTATACTCATGGTTTTAGACTGGTGACCCAGATAAAAGAAGGTATGTGTCATCTTACCATACCTAAGCCACCTTCCTCCTTATGGCTTTTGTTATATTATTGGACATGTTTCACCTTCTTCTATGAGATTTCCTGGGTTCAGATGTTTTAGAGGCTTGTTGTTTTTTGGATGACTGGGTTTTAGGTGTGCTGATGATCAAGTGCCTAATTTTAAATGTTGGCAGTGCTGTTTCAAGTGTGATGCTATGATATTTGTTATGAATGTGTGTTATTAGGCTCTATATGTTGTCCTTTTTTAAACTCTGAATTGCCATCTGTCTTTTTTTAGGTTTGGGTGGGTTTTTAATTTGTTTGGGGTTTTTTTGTTTTGTTTTGTTTTGCCAGTCCCTGGAGGTCTTCTAGAGCTAGCTAATCATGGTAACAGCTGACATAATCTTGTGTTAGTGATAGTCCTTGCTTTGAGTGGGAAGTTAAACTAGATGACCTCCAGAGGTTTTCTCCAACCATTATTTCTATGATTCATCATATATTAGTCATTCATTTTCTTTGTATCAAAGGTGTCCTTAACTTTACATGCTTGCTGTGACTTCTTAACAAGTTTGTGATGGTGGGGGAAATAATTTGCTGTTCTGCAGCCCGTTGAAATCCCAAGAGACATAAACTCCTGTTAGTGGTAAAGAATGTCCTGTTCAGATGACATGAGCTGTTAGTAAAAATCTCAGTTCTTCTGTAGTTAGTGCTTGATCTTTCTCTCATGGAAGAATCGTTGCACACTTGCAGTAGTGGAGAGGATGTCAGAAATTGTACTCAGATTTATTTGAGGGGTTGTCTGAAGAGCTTTGCATTTTTTGCACAGATCTGTGAAGATTGAGTTTGATCAGATGGTTAAATAGCAGAGAGGAAAAGAAATTATCTAGCTGGAGAGCAGGATGTAGCAGTGGACAGTACACATGGAAGTTAATTCACTGGTGTTTCTCCTGTGCTGTGCCAGCTGCAACGTTGACAAAGCAGTGGGGTTATACAAGACCTAGAGCTTTGATATTTGCTAGAATAGGCATTTGCGAAACTGTAAATGTGCTACATGTATTGCTGCATTTGTTGGGCCAAGGTGTGGTATCACACTGAAACCTACAGCAGACCCTGTACCCATGCACTTTAACATGGCAAGAGATAAATAGATGTGCAGTGGGGAATGGAAAAATGAGAATCAGCTGGGGAATGATGAAGGTTGTTTAATGAGCTGAAGATAAAAAAATGAATAAAATTTAAATGCTTATCTTGACTAAGTGAGAGACAGATGGCAGAAATCTACAAATTTTGGGGGTGTGAAAGCTCTCTTGGAAAATGTAGCTCTGTTGAAATCAAAATACTTTACAAAGCAGGTCAACTGCAGCAGACTTTTGCTTCAAGAAATAAAAAAAGACTGTCAGACAGAACATATTTTAATATTTTGGAATACATTTTTTTTAAGTTCTTAGTTTTTGAAGTGATTCCATTCATTTTTTATCTTCTTTGATTTACTTAGAAATAGCTGTGAACAATAAACAAATAATCAAAGGAGCCATGGAATTTTCCTTCCAAGATTATTTGAAATGTTTCTGTTTTGCTGTAATTTGGAGCAAAGCCAGAGCATAAAATCCTTGGAAATTGCTATCATCCGTTCAGTTCCCAGGAGGCCTGAGAAGGATTCTGTTCTGTATCACACTTCAGCTAGTATCTCTTGAGATGCAGGAGCACCAGTAATTGCCAATAGCTGTACTACAACTCATTTGCTTTGCACTCTGCATTGAAACGGCTGGAATGTGCAAGTGGCTTCAACATCATGCTATGCCTCATGTCCAGCTGTAGTGGTAGTGCTTCTCCTGTCACACTGCACTGAAAAGTAGAAGCCTTGTTCTTTTTTCACCCCTGCACACCGCACCTGATCCCTTTCAGGATCAAAACAATTGTAGGGCAAGATTTTCCTATTGACACTTTCTGAGGACTATGTAAGAGTTGCAGTAGAGCTTTCCTTTCTCTGCCTTACTTTTTTGGTAAAATCTAGTACTAGGTGACTGAGATAAGTGCTGACTGCTATGCCTTGCAAAAACACAGCTCGGCTCTGCTATTGCCTACTATTTGTTGTGTGCCATTGGGAGATTCTTCTTGAGTTTGTACATGAAGCGTTTTGTGATACAATTTGACATTTGAGTGTGTAACATGTCATTTAGTGCTGAAAAACTTATCATTCTTGTGGGAATTTACAGGAAATATGTCTTGGAAAAATGTTTGCTATACCTGCCTACTTAAAATAGTCTATGATAAATATTTTCCATTTAGTTGGTTTGGCTTTTTAATAGACAAATTTCCTTGTCTTTCATTATGTCTTGAAGGTAGAATATTTAATGAAATGCATAGATGAGACCTTATTTAGAAGTCAAACAATTGGATGAGCCTCTCAACTGAGCATGAAAACTGGAGAAAAAAAGACTTGTAATTTTCATCCTTGTTCTGGTCTTACAAAGCAACCTTTGGATTCATGTGGTATAAGAAATTTAGCATGATCCATTCAGCATTTTACAGTCCACTTTGATGCAGTGCTGTTGTTACTATGAAATCCTTGTTTAGGGGCTTTTTTCCTTTCAGGCATTCACATCACTCTCACTGTGGATAATTGGTTATGTATGGGAAGCATGGGAAGAAGACTTTTCTTAAGAGCTTGCAAAGACACTGCTTCAAAGAACTGCAGTAAATAGCTACTTTAGCAGTGGTTTTAAAAACTAATTTATTAGTTTGTCCTTTTTAGACATACTGACCTTTAAAGTAGCAAATACAAATTGCTGTATGGTTTAAAGACATATGGTATTTTGAAGTGCTACACAAGACCTTTGTGTGCGTTCAAGTTCAGTGGCCAATTTACTTTAAGGAATGGAGGAACTAGATGCTCCACCTAGCTATTTTTTCAGCAGATTCCTTACTAGGAAGGAAATTTGTCCCTGTTAAATCTTTAGTTCTTCTGTTTTGTTCTCTGTAAAAGTAACTTTGCTCTGCACAGTAGATAATGCCACTCTAGTCTGCATGACATCTGGGGGAGAATGCTCAAAAAGTCTTTGGATTTCTTATACCGTGTGAAGTGGAGACTGGTGAGTCTTTCAATTGAAATGTTTTTTTAGATACCATTTAGGAAAACCTTGTATGTTCGCATTTTTTACTTTAACTGAGATTTACCGCATTTCAAGTTAAAGGCTTTTATCATAAACCATAAAAGGAATATTCTATTGTGTTAGTGGACTTAAATATTCAAATAAATAACTTCAAAATGAGTAAACAAAAGAAAGATTTAGCATTTCTATACCTATGCAGGAAAGGTACTTAAGGGCTATTGTGTCTTTAACAGACAATTAGCAACATAACATGGAAATTTGCAAAAGTTATAGGTCACTGTGCAAAGTCTGGATTAGAGCTAGAAATGTAAATAGCACAAGAGCTGGAGCTGTCTTCCCAATAAGATGTTAAGAAGTTCAGAATTTTGGTTTTTTCACTTTGGGTTGGTTTGGTTTGTGAATGAGAATGACCAAGCTGGTTATGAAATAAAAAGCATTGTGTACAAAAATATCTAATAGCTTTACATAATATATCCTGAGTGAATTGTTTAGGTGCATCATACAAGCTAAACTTTGTCAAACTTCAGCTCTTTGTGTGTGACAAAGAGATTTTTTAATAGTAAATGGAAAGGAGTAGCCAGAAATCTATGCCGATCTAATGACAAAGCAGGTTATGAACTCAGCTTCATTTAGAACTGAGTTCAGTGTAATACCAAGATAAGGGCCATTAAGGTTTATTAAATTTGTCTAACAATATCAGCTATACTTAGTTTAAAAATACATGTATTATTTATAAAATATATACAATCTGGAGCTAGTTTGCTTTCAAACTGTTCCTGTGAAAAGTAGTCCTTTATGATGATTTCATAAAGCCATTAAATGGCTAGACCAAATGTATTTTTAAAGTGCTTAAGGAGATATTTCATACAGCAGCAGGAAGCAATGTGTGTTCCTGTTGTGATGCTTTTCCATTCCTGAGAGAAAATGTTCTTTTTTAATATGTAAATACTGAATTTGTAAAATATACGTAGAAAAGCTCTAATAAGATCCTAGGTGCTCCAGCTCAAGGCTTAGCTTGGAAAAATATCTATGTGAGGTTAGGATGACTCCTTTGACAACAGATAAGCAAAACAATTGTGGTTTATCAAGCACGGTCGGGGAGGAGGTTCTTCAGATTGATGGCGGCACATGCCACTGTCTCAGCCTCCTTCTGATCAGCATGGTGTTTAACAGATGTTTTCCTGAGGTGGTCATCTGGGGTGAGAAGGACTGTTTCTTGTCAACACTGTGAAGGAGCACTGCTAGCTGACTGTCTTGGGTGATCACAGACCTGGGAGCTGGCCTGTCTCTCAGAGGTGCAAGGTCCAGGGCTGCTGGGTAATACAGAAAAGTCATTGCCCTTGGTCTTCCAGTACTAATTGGTTCTGATCTAAAATCCCTTCACAGAAGAGACCCTTGTGACTCAGAGTAACATGGTCCTTGAATAATCATAGCCTTTTCCTGTCATGACGCCTGAATCTCCACAGACACAATTAAAGTGTGCCTTTAGTCATGCTTTAAGAGGCTTCTACCTCTATCATTAAATAAAACACTTGACTACATCTAATTTTAGGGTTTTCCTTGGTAGTTTATTTTGAAGTCCTCTTCATCATAGGTTAGTTACTAGAGGAATGGTGAAACAAGGGCAGAAGGCTCGAAGGTCCGACTACGTTTATATTAACACTTTTTATCTACTTCTGCATAGGGATATGCTAACTACAGGACTGTATTTCCACACACCATCCAAACTATCTAACAACACACTGCTATAGCGAAATATTAAGTAATACATATTTCACAAAATTCCTGAATCTAAACAGTCTTTACACAACTTATTTTAACTTTCTAAAAAGAGTTCTTAAGATGTGTTCTTCTGCGAAGCTTCTTCAGGCTTCTTCTCTCACTTCTGCACCAGCTCAAGGTCTCTAGACAAATTCCATTCTTATCTCAACAGCTTGCACCTGCAAATTTGTCTTTGGTTCACTAGCCTGAAAATGTATGTATTGCAATGTTTTCCCAAGATGTATTTTGGTAACTCCATCAAATATTAGCCTAACGTAGGCAGAGGCCACATCATTTTTGCAAATGTTATGCAAATGTGTCACTGCTGACTGGTCATGATGGCTGGCCTTCAGAGCACAGTGCCATGCTTATTCAGGTGTAGTCTTGTAAAAAACAAGTAACAAAAATACCTACAGTGGAAGGTAGAGGTAGATATTTAATTTAGTTCTTCTCAAACATATAAAAAAGCAATTAGTTCATGGCATTTTGACCTTCTAGGAGACATAAAAAAAGATGTGTTCTTTTAGTGATTGAAGATTTTCCTTTTTGAACCTGTATCTTCTGTATCTTGTGTTGCTCTTTTCCATGAGTCACTTAATTGCTGCCTCATCGGAGTCTTTGTGGAGCAAGCTGAAGCTGTGCAGCAGTCCTGAAGCCCATGGATAAGCAGAGGGAGCATGCTGGGAGGTTGTAACAATAGAGATACCAAGTACTCTGTTAAAAACCTTGGCTTACCCCTGAGTCTGTCAAAGATTTCTGCAGTATCTTGCCTCTTTTCAGTGCCCCTAGACAAGCCAGAGCCATTTTGCTCGGTAAGCAGCATTCCTTTTCAAAGCCTTGCTAGTCTTGCACTGCTATTTTTGTACTGGAGAGGCCCTATAAGGAGTGCTCAGAGTTCACTGATTCTCTTTTTTCTTCTCTTTCCTGCAAAACATGTGGAGAGATTTTAATACATTTCAATATGTTTATTTAGTTAACCATACAGACAGAAACCCACATTTCTGTCAGGCCCATTTCCAGCTCAGTAGTCCGTCTTGGAAAGTAAGAAGGTATGAAAATAGATTTACTGGAATCTATGCAAGTGGCACAATTTATGTCGTCTTTATTGCTGTTTGCACATGAGCATCAGACATACTTCAGGCCTCATGCATCGTGAGCCATGAGATGGAGGGTTAAATAGCACTTGTTACTTTTAAAAATTTGAACATAATAGTAGTAGTATAGCCAGCTGATTTTTTAATAAGTTTGACTGCAGTATTTTTCGCTTGTGTTCAGCAGTGTTCATGAATCAATGCTAATCTGTTGGTGGGTTGAAAGGGCAACAGTTTTCAGAATTAAAAACAATTCATTTTTGGTTGGCTGAAGAGTCAGCATTCTTTACAGAAAGAATAAACTTTTTTTTCAAATTCAGTTAATTAAGATAATACTAATTTAATTATAGGAGGAAGTTTCTGATATGGTAGAATACAGTTCTTATTTCACTTGTTTCTGGGTGATTATGGAGCAAAGAAAATCCTAAACATGAGTTCTAGGTTTTACAGAAGTGCATAAAGCCTTAGTGGGTCAGATAATTTTTGTTGATAGTTGGATGACACCCATGTGTGTTCTAATTTACAGACCCTTTAGCTATTAAACTACTAGTCCAGAACTATTTTCTTAATTAATTTGTAGATAAGTTTGTTACTGTAATAACTTGTTGACCCTAAAACAACTGGACACACAGAACAAGTGGAGAGTTCAAACAACGGCTTTTAGCAATCAAATCTTTCAAAAGAAATAAAGCATAAACAAGTTACAATTGTATTACAGAAAATCATAAAAATTAAAATTAAATTCATGCATTCATTTATTCATTCTGTGATGAAAAACACTCTGATGTGCCAAAACCACTCACAAAATGAAACAAAAAATATATGAGATACATGATTTTGCTTTAGTTTTCTGAAGAGGCAATTTTTGTTCACAGGATAAGGAGAATTCTTGTCTTTTTATGTACACAAGTGTCAGTTTTGGAAACCCTACAAAAGTAAAAGAAGTGGATAAGTAGACCACCAAGGTGAGAACGTATTGCACACAGATTCTCTTAAAACACAGTGGTTTACACTTAACTACAGCTATTCCTCATTTTATTATTATATTTACTTAGTTCAGCTTGCATCATTGACACAATCTACAAAATAGTTGTCTGTAAGGAGCCTTTTTTGCATAGGCTTGCTGAAGATAAACACAGAATAGATGTATTGTAGATATTATGTGAACACAGGAATCTTGATATACCATTGGTTGTGGGTGTGGCTAAGTGTTATTATCTTTAGTTAGGGTCATCTAGGTTTGTTCTCCTAAAATCGTCTGTTACATATCATGGAGAATTTGTGGGGTTTTTTAACAAGGACTATTCTGTTGTTCTGTATTAATGTAGATCATCCCTTCTAGATTTGCAGAATTGTTTTAGGCTTTAGAATCTGTCAGAAATGCTTTAGGAGCCATGATAAGACATTTTGCCTGATGCAATTCAATTTTTTATACCTTACTGACTTAAAAACAGCAGGAGAGAAAAAAATCACCTTCAAACAAGACAAATTCTCCTGCAGCAAGATATATCCTATCCTATTACTTTATAAAACAAAGAATATGACTTGTCTTACAAACCAAGAGGCAGCAACACTCCTACCTTAATTTTTATCACTCTGCACGTTTCTATTGTTGTGGCAGTAAATCTTCCCCTGTGTGATCTCTCATGCTATGGGTTATCTCCTCTAGCTTCTGTGATTTTGAAGCTTATTGTTGTCTTCATCTATGATTCAGAAGGCAGTGGGGCCTGCAGCAGTGAACAGTGCTCTTGCATAACTGGCCATCTGTGTTGAGTCACAGAGGAGGGCAGTACACACAGTCCGTCGTCTTCATGGGCAGATGAATAGGAGTAATGTTGAATAGGGATTAAACAATTTTTTTTTCCAGTCCTGTGTGGAAGGTTTTCTTCTTATTCAAGAATCCTTAGGGAAAGACATTTCCCTGGCTGACATACCTGTCCCTCATTTCCAGGCAGCTTCCCAACCGTTTCCAAGGTGGAGAGTTCCCATGGAACATAGTCCCTTTGCTCTTGTTTCTTTGAAAGCAGTGACCCGAGATCTGCAGTGCCTAAACAAACATACACTTGATTACAAGAAGCATTTCTGAATGGGATGATTCCCCCACTGCCTAACTGTATCATCAGTGAGATTTATGATTTATATTTCATGCCTCTAACTACTAAGAATAAACAGCATTTGCTCTTTTTATTTTAAGAGCTTTTTGGAAATCTGAAACTTTGCTCTTCCTCTTTAGACTGACACCTGAATTGTCCCCTTTTCTAAAAGAGATGTAATTCTTGTTGAAGAAATTTTTTTGAGGAAAAACCTATCTCTCTCAGTATGTCCTCTTGTCAATGAAGTTTTCTTCTTCCAGATTGTCTGGTCTTCAGATTTCTGTGGATCAATACCTGTACATGTGTATATTATTTGTCAGCATTTTCTAATCAGTGTGGTTAGTGTATACCAGTTATAGACCTAGAGTGGGTAGATTGACACAAGATCCATGCAAAGCTACCCAGCATGGTGCTCATTACATATGCAAGAAGTATCCTATGATTGTTGTGACATTGCAAGAACTAGTTATGTTATATTCAAAACATAGTCATGGTGTGGTTCTCACTCACCTGAAAAAGATGTTATGATGACTCTGGTTCTAGTCAAAAGTAGAGTGTAGTAAAAATAGCTCCAGATGCAGATCTACAGATCTGGGTTTCCCTGTAGGTTGTTTTCCTCAGGTTGGACCATTATGGCAGTTCTGCTCCTACAGTGAAAATCTTGATTCTGTCTGAAAGTTTTTTAACTACTAATCAGACTGGTATGAGGCAGTAAGAACTGCTCTTGGTTAAACACTGCTGTCCTGCTGCTGAAGCTTAAAATACACATTTTTCTCCCCAGGAGTATAATGGGATTGTAGGCTTTTTCAGAAAACTACAAAGTGGTCCGAACTTCCTCTCAATGAATTTCCACTAAGATTTTCATTTCACACAACAGAAAGAATATAGGACATGAGCTAATAAGACGTCATGGTATGACCTTGCCCATGGAGAGCTGCTGACTGTTGCTGTCCAGGAATTTTACTTTAACAACAAACCTTTGAACATTAGCAATGCTGAGCCTTAGCATAACAGAGCCTCTCCAAAATCTGTGAGATCTTTTGTGTACCGAATACTGAAGTAGACTGCTGCAGTAGTAGTGCTGTTTATATAACTGTTAAGGCTCTGTATGTTGCTAAATAAAAACTACTCACAGGTTTATAAACATAGCTCTGTAGAAATGTGACAATACTTCTGATGTCTCTGAACACAATATTTTTTATTTGATGTTTCCTTTCAGTTGACAGATACATCAACATAAAAGTAGCCATGCGGTTCCCAGTTGAATATGAATTTGAGAGTGCTGATTCACATTGCTTAGTCTAAAAGTCTAAAATAAGATACTCTAAAGCTATTTGCTCCAAAGTTGCCAGACTTTACAGGATATACATAAATAACTTTGTGCAAAACTTGAAGCCACTCTCAAAGTTATGCCATATGCCAGTTTCAAGATCTCTAGCACAAGAATATTAGACATATGATCCATTGCCTAATATTTCAGTGGAGTACATGTTTGATAGGAGACTGCAGCTCATGCCTCGTGGGGGCTGAGTCAATGGAATGACTTCTGTTCATCACCACAGACTTTTGCTCAGGCAGTATCTGTCTGAATTTTTCCCGATCTTGGTGGTAGACATCTGATTATGAGAAACAGGATCAGGTCTTACATAATATTGTCATGTATTTAATGGGCCATTGAAACAGGCAGAGTAGAAATGATTGTTTGGATAACCATCTCGATAACACAAAGTACCCCAAATGCTGAATTAATAAGGCAAGATTTATAATTAATAATGAAGAAGTAAGCTGATTTCTCAGAGAAAAGCATTTCCTAAACAGATAAATCCTTTGGAAGAATGTAGGGCTTACTTATGAGAAATAAATACTGGAAAGCTCAAGGAATCTATGAAAGGGGGATGAAAGGGGAAAAAAAGCCCTTTTTCCTCCCTTCCCTACTGGATTTTTTAGAGGGACACCATGAATCATATGCCTCTTGACACTTGCAGCAATGATCTTACTGTCCAAATGGCTTAAAGAGAGCTTCACTAGGAAAGAAAATAATCAATAGCATGAGATATTAAAAGGGATTTTTTTCCCCTTCTTACTCCAGGCAGCACTGTCAACTCTATTGAATTTATGATCTACAGGAAATTAAATACTGACACCATCACCAGCAAAGATAAGCATATATTGCTTAGGGTTAATGACTTGCTGAATTTTCTAAATCAAGCCATGTATACATTAGGACCTCAGATTTTTATCAAGTGACTGTTGGCGAGTAACCATGGATAATGATAGCAAACGAAAATTCTTTTTGTAAATGACAGAGTCATGCTGTAGCATTTTAAGCTCTGGATTTCCAAATGTCTGCCTACTGTCCTGGCAGAACTCATTTACATGTGTGCAGTATTTTGTTTGAATAACATAATTGTTGTGTCATCCACTTCTGCACACACTTACAAAGCCCTAGAAAATGAACTAGAGATGCTGAAGCAGTTTGCAGTCCAGAATATTTGGAAACATGTGCCCATGGTAGACTGCAAATTCATAATTAAGCATCTAAATTAATGGCTCTATTTTAAATAGTGCTGAGCTCCCAGGAGTTCCTTTATTTGCTTGAGATATACTGATCTTAAAATTAGGCCCCAGCTCATGATCTCTGCAGCTCTAATCAGATGTTTTTCTTAACTTTCCAACTTCCCCAGAGCTGCAGGCTCCTTTGAACTTGAGGCGTAAGCAGATTGACTGAGCCTGGGACTTTTCAGTTTGCTTCAGTTTTAAATCACATAGTAGGGGCAGGCCAGTGGCAGGTTGGTAGCTTTTCCTTGGAGCAGTACCGAAGATCAGTTGCCTTTCCAGACATGCCTTGTCGACATACCAGGGGGAGGCTCCTTGATCACCAGGGCATGATGTCCTTTGTGAAAGCTACCCTGCCAGACTGGTGATGATCAGTGGGAACTGGCTGATAAGAAAAGGGCTGTGTGATACATACAGAAACAGAGAGCCTTGCTACTGTTGACTCTGGTTCTCTCTTCAGTCACAGGAAAAAAGAGGCAGAGAAGCTCCATGCAAAATATTCTGAATCATCTGGGGGATCCTATGTGTTTCCACTGGTCACAGGTGGAACCTCGTTTATCAATCTAAACTAGATATCTGAAATTCATGCAGCAATTGTCCAGTGTGGCTGAGTGAGAGTTAGGGTATGTACTGTTAACTGACTATTTTCTGTATGCTACCTGTGTGATCTATTCATTTTTCACTAAAATTGAAGGAGGCAGTTGCAAACTTGATTTATTTTTTGTTTTAATCAGGAAACAGAGAGGCAAAGAAAAAGCAGTTTTGCCAAAACTGAAAGAAGAATCTGCAGAGCAAAGAACATTTCCTTTGGGATGCATAATGCTGTACATATATCTTTCATTTTTACCTTTGAGGACCTCTATCGTGGCCCTGGTCAGAACAACCTTGCCTTGTTTGTGTGAGCTGAAAAAAGTAAAGCCTAATTGGTTTGGTATGCTTGGTTGGTGCTAGTTTGGTTTGGGGTTTTTTTTTAACTCTTACCTGAAGCCTCTGGAGGTGATACAATGGAAAGAGGAATAAAATCCAGGTCAAGTACATAACACTACGTTAACAGAACACTGGCACTGGATTATCAGGAGAAAACCAAAACATAAACATCATGTATGATTATATTTTCCTTAGAAATTTTATATGAAAATGAGAATTTTAGCAATAAACTTTTCCCCCTCATGCTGCTTCATATTGAAGGTATTTTGTGGCTTGCTCAGTGTTTTACAAACAAAGTGACAAATGTTGATATAAGGTGGCAGACCAAATATAGTTAATACAGACAAGAAATAGGCCTGCTCTTTGTATGCTTCTCTCTCTCCCACCACTGCTATTCCCTCAAATTCTAATCAGTCAAAGTCACAGCTGACAAAATAATTCAGATATAGGATTAAACAGAAGAAACATTCTTCATTCCTGCCTTGAAGAGTGCTGAAGGCTTGTTATGAAAGACGAATGCCACAACTATAACACAGGTGCAAGCACCCTGGTAGTAACCCCTCTTCCTGGCCAAGAGTTAATCATGATAAAACCATTTTGTTTTATCAGCCAGATGAAAAGTCAAAGAAATTCACTTTGCCAAAAAGAAGAGTGGTAGTCAAACCCAATCACGTTACCTATCTGCTAGTAAGCCTTTAAAAAAATCTCTCTGGTAAACTCAAAGTTGACATAATTACAAGACTGCAATTAGTCAGTATCAGTGATAAGTGCACTTTGGCATAAAAATAGGCAAATAATACTATATGAAAATTCATTAAGTTTCAAAAGTCTGTCATGTGGGTTTTTAAGTGAAGAACAAATGATTAACAAAAATGTATGAATCAATTGTCATGTGGCAGATTCAGAGTAGGTGAAAAGTCAGTATTTTATCACAGTTGCAGGTTTTGGTGGCAATTTAGACCATAGCAGACTTCAAGAAGAACTGAGCATTTACAGAAACATGACCATCAGATTAGGAATAGTTCTAACATGAAAAATATTTATAGTAATGCAATTTCTTCTATTTCAGTCTTTGACTGTTTTTCCTTTGGGATTTGGATAGATTAAGTATATTTCTATTTAGGGGCCATTCAGGCAACTTCTTTCTTAATTAAACAAAAGTACGTATTTGCTGGGTAAAAAAATGTTTGTCATATTTCATATTTAATCTAGAGTCCAGCTAGGAAGACAAAGACTACTCTGATGCCTAAAAGAAAGGGCACTCAGTTTCTAGTCTCAAAGAAAAATCCTGAGAATATAGAGTGGAGAAGGTAATTTGTTGAGTTGTGGAAGAGACGCTCTCTTTTCTGCTTTGTTCCTGTGGTGTCAGGGCTCCTTTTTCTTCTGAATAGCAGCTCTGGTAGCCCCCCTGTTTGCTTGCTGCAATCTTTAGGGAAAGGCTTTCTTTTCAGAATTTATACAATGTTGGAGAGAGAACTAAGTATTGTATTTCTGGTAGCTGCATGTGACAGGCTAAATACTTGGAAATGATACATATTGAGTCTTGGAAGACCAAGTTATGAAATGCACTTGTTTCGTAACTTGGTCATACTAAACAGGGAAAATTACTATAGTGTACTTGAATTCAAATTTTTTTTAAAAGAAAGGGCATTTCAGAAAGTACTCAGGCAAAGAAGGCTTTCCAGATGTTCAGGATCAACTTTTCAGATAGGTGGGTAATCGCTGAGTTTTCACAGTACAGGTCTGTGGAAGATCAACATCTAAAAATTTGTTTGTAGGGAAATTTCAAGTTGCAACCAGTCATGACTGTAAGGATGTTTTAAGTACTTAAGGAAGCTGGTAGGCCCATAATGAGAAGTACAACAGTCACAGAATTTAGCCCAAGTTAGGTATCTAAGTACTGCTAAAAATTGTAGTAAGCACCTACACGCTGTTTTTGGCAGAAATAAATGCCTCTTAAAATCATGCCAGAAAATATGAAGGAATATCTGTTCTCCTGTATTTTTATCAGTGACCTTAAACAAAACAAAACCAACAAACAAAAAGAGAGGGAGAGAAAATTGTTTGATCCTCTGAATTTGCAGAGTTTAACAACGAAAAGACAGATTGCAATACAGGAAGAAAATGGGATCACCTTAAGGGATGAAGTAATATCAGTAGAATGGAATTTAACAGTGAGAATTGCAAGGTTATGCATTTAGGGCCTCATAAAAAGCTCCTAATTTGTCCTAAAGAGATATTAGGCTAAGTGGCAGGAAAAAGCTATTTGCTACAGACTGATTTAAAGAGCCTGGCTTCTTATTCTAGCAAAACAAGGGCTAAGAGCAGACAGTATTATTTTCTGTTTTAACATCAAGAAGGTAAACATTTAAGATGAATGAACTAAGGGACTAGTTTGGCACAAGGAAAAAGGGGGCAAGAATGGGAAACAAATGCAAAGATTGTCAGCAATCAGAGGAATGGGTACCTGCAAAAGCCTTTCAATCTGAGCAGAACAAAACTCCAGCTAGATTTAACATTAAGATTATAGTTTTTGTAAAAGGCCTGATCTGTTGTTACTTGGAAGAACTGATGTCCTAGGAGGGGGCAAATGAAAGGTCTCTATAGAGTTTGTAATTCTTACGGTCTTTTTTATACTTTATGTAGTATAGCATAGGCCTTAAAGTGTGCTAGTAAAACCAGTTCTTAGCAAAAGTATTCTTAAACACTACCCATCTTATTTAAAAAAAAAAAAAGGATAGACCTTCTCTGTTCCTGATGGTGGTTGTTGTTATTTTTATTATGATTAGTAATAGTATTTTATATCAGCAGCAGCATTATCCTGAAGGCAACACAGGTAATTATAATGTGTGACAAATTTCAACCAGTGTATTTTTTAAGGAAACTTTTAACTGGCTAAAACTAAATTTTCATGTGTTAGTTTTATCACATTTACAATTATTAAAGAAGAGTCAGTATTTCTGAATTTGATGAATGTCTATGTATGTACTCATCTCTAGGATCTCTATTTATAGAATTGATTTAGGACTACTGACCTGAAGGTTTATCCTTGCCTGGATGATCATGTACCAAGTTCCTAGGAAAACTATGTGTCTAATTTGGACTTCCACAGTGTGTTCTACTGGCATGTCCCATCCATGGCCTGTAAAAAATTTAGTCACTGATCAGTCCACTCATTGCTTCGTTGATTCTAACTATAAAAGCAATTTGGTGTTGAGTGTACTTGAAAGTGGAACACAACATGGTTAGTCTGTTAATCAGCTAAAAGATGATATGAAATCCAGCAGATATTTTTATCTGGTTATTACTGTATCAGGGTTTGAATGACATT
>VWZD01003804.1:131712-240293 GCA_013396695.1 Sakesphorus luctuosus | reverse complement strand
TTGGCTCTTTTCTGAGAAGTAAAAAGACTTTGTTGATATAAGCCAGCTTTCAAGTACCGGTAGATAAAAAATGCTTTCTATAGTCCAAGAAGATAACTGCAATTTCACTTAAAGCTACCACAGAAGGAGAATGAAATATGTTATAGTTGTTACTGATAAGATACTTCAATTGGTCTTCAATTGAACAAGGATTTCAGGAGGATTCAAATTCTGAAATGGTTTATATTAAAAACTTCCTTCTCTTGANTTGAGTGCAAAAAATCATTGTATTGCTAGTTTGTAAAAAATACATCTAAGGGAAAGACAAGTCAGTGCTCTATGTATGCGTATGAATGCTTGCCATTCCTCTTTTTCTTGTGCCTTCATTGTACAAGTTCCAAGTGGAAAAAAAAAGGAGTAAGGTTACTTTGCATCTGAGTTAGTATCTATTAAGAGAATTTAGGATATTCAGACTTCAAAGGAATTGTTCAAAAATTTCTGAAAATTGGAGCAATCATCCTTACAATAGCAGCAGGGGATATGTTTATAATTTTGTTTCAAGTTATGGGGGCTTTTTCAGTTCTTTGGGTTTTTGTTTTGTTTCAAAACCATAGAGCAAAGAGGCCTACCCATCCACACTACAGCTAGTTCTTTACTCACATGCCTCCATAGTAGTCTGCAGTGTATTTGATTTTTGGAATAAACTTAAAAAGACTTGTCATCAACTATGTTTTGTTATGCATTTAATGGAAAAAACTGTTCTGTGCTCCCAAGAGAAGTTTTAAGATGAGTAGTTAAAACAAAAATCAAGTTAAAAGTTACTAGAGATAGCCTAAGCTTGAAATGTATGTTCTACTGGATTGATGCTGATTTAGGAAGCATGCTTGCTTACTTTGTTATGTTTAGAAGGGATCTGCAGAATTCGAGAGGCAGCAGCCTAATGCTGGATTAGGTACAGCCAGTAAAATAATGTCCTAACATATGACAAACAATAATAGCTAATATTGCTCTTTGTGACATACAGTGGGACAGATTTTTTTACTTCCCAAATCATTAGATTATCTCGTAAAAGAAACACTGAGAATAACGACATACATCAAATTCTGTGTCCTGAAGTAAAAAAAGCATATTTTTAACAGTGTAAGGGCTGAATACTAACTGCTCTCTGTTGTATGCACTAAAGAGCATATGATAAGGGGAGGTGAGGAAATACAACACGGTCAAGAGAGGCTACTTTTGGAGGTGTCATCCATGGCCATCAACTAGACAGCCATGATAAAAGAGACTTTCTTTTGAGTTCTGTTTCTAACCAGAAAATTTCAAAGGCAAAACATCACCTCAGCTCAGCTAGAAATTGCTTTGTTTCTGTTCTTTTTTTCAAGATGGCATAGTGTAAAGAAAAAAATCATTTTAATGAAAAAAGTTTTGTTTAGTTAAACTAGATCTAGCTGTATTTTTAAATACATTTGGTCGATGCCTAACAGTTTATTTTGTCAGTTATATTCTGATTTTTTTCTTCCTTACTCTTACTGAGTGACCATTTTCTTGCCTGCAGGTTCTGAGTAGGTACTGCATTCTCTATGTTCTCCCACCTTCCTGTTGATGACATTGGTGTTTAAGTACTCAAAACTGGCATATTAGTATCAATGCCAGATTTTTCCTTTGACACCCATTTTTACTTCAGCTTTCTTTTTAAAAAAAGCCTATTTCTATCCATCTACGTTAGAGAAAAAAAAAACAACAACCAACAACATCTTGGAAACCTGATTCCACATACATTTTCTGAAATCACCACCAAAAAAATCTATTAGGTATTATATCTATTATATTATATTAGATATCTATTATATATTTTTATGTTATTTTAGGAAGTCCAAAATGTCTTTACAGCTGAAAATCCTTTTCTTTGGCTTTTTGATACTTTGAAAACATTATGTAGTGTCAAGGTGAATAATGTATGAACAACAGTAATAACACAGCTGTATCTAGAGAGACAAGGGTCCATGGCATTCCTGTCTTATATTGTGGTTTATTTGTGCTATATAGTTCTAGCAATAGTCTGGGGTGACATATAGTCCAGGAAAATAATTAGAGGTCTTTTCAGAACCAGGATTCATAGAACCAAATTGTTTGGGTGGGTTGTTTGTTTGTTTGTTTTTCTTTAGTTATTGCTTTCCATAGCAACTCTGTTGAAATAGAACAGACCTTCTCACGAAAGTGTGTAAGGCTACGTCTCACTCCCTTCTCTTCTCCAGCAGAAAGAGAAATTAGAACATGGCATTTTACACTGCTTAAATTACATTGCTCTGTGCTTCTGGATTATTGTGTGGAAACAACCAGGTAGCCAACAGTCCTTTGAAGAATTGTGTCTGTCGCCATTAACTGTGGATAACAGCTGAGCACAACAGCTGCCTTAAGCTTGGGTGTATTGTATACTATGCCCTTCCCTCCTTGGAAGTTCATGCTGATCTGGGGGAATTATAAACCTATGTAAGAGATTATAGATTTTTTACTGTATGACCTCATCTGTTCATGTATTACCAGTTCATCTTCCTCAGCACTAATTTGAGTGTTCAGGATTTTGGAATTGCTTCAGATCACTGATTTTGTTTTCAAAATAGCAAGCAATCTAGACTGGTGCTGTTTCTTTTTACTTAAACTATGGCCCCTGTATCTGTATTCAAGAGCTGCCAGAAACCACTACTTGCAAGCATTCTTCTGGCATGAAGAGAGGCAGGTTGGACTGGCAGCCTACCCTACACAGCTGGAAGGCCACTGCATCACTGTTCACAGACTGATTCAGGAGCCAGTCAGCATCTTCCTGTTCTCCTTTAGCACTCTACCTCATTGATTTCAGAGTGCCAGTACCTTTCCAGGAACAGCCCCTTAGGGGATTTGCAACACTTGGATGGGAAACTCCTTGTATTAAATTGTCTTTGCCATGTCCTACCACTGGTTTTCAAGCCACTGGTTTTCAGGCCTCTCCACTGATCTCACCAGGGTGTCTGCTGTAAACGAAGATATCATTCAGCTCTTTAGCAATAAGGTTTGTTCAAATAAGAGCAATCTCGGTTACAGTCACAGGAATGCTTCCACACTGAAGAATAAATGTGCTTTCTACTTTAAGCCTGACTTTGAATTGCCATCCTGCCCATGTCAAAATAAAAGTTTCAATAACTCCATATTTCTTACTGCCTGCCTAACACTTTTGAGTATAACCGGGATAAGATAGCATTCAAATGCAAAAGCTTGGGAAAAGGAGATATTTTTTTCTCAGAGCAACTGCAGTGTTCGTGCCAAGAAACAGCTCTGTGTCCCACCCCTAATCTCAGGAGATAGTACTGCAGCTCTGTGTTATGAAGTCCTGCATGCATCAGAAAATTTGTGATTTATCTCAGTCTTTAAAGCCCACTATAAACACATACGTTAACAAAATAGTGAATTCAGGAGGTGGTCTTCATTGTTGGTTCTCTTTCACCACCTTGGCACTCAGCACATACACCAGGCACCCTGGAGGCACAGAAAACAGAATTTTGCTCTGGACATTTGCTCCCTGGCCAAACAAGAGGAATTAAGTTCTTTACTTGAGATAATACTTTCAAAAGCAATAATCATAAAGGGATCACCTAGTTTTACATAGATGATGGCGTGAAGAACTTCTAGCAGGATGAGTAAGATCCAGTGCAGCTCCTGAGAGAAGGGTACGACATATGGCAGCATATTGATGGAGAAGCAAGCAATCTGTTTGCAGCCTTATCTCAGCCCCAGCTCCTTATCAGGCAATCTTTTATAGACATGCCGATCCTGCAGAGAAAGGCATCATTAGTAGCTGTAATTGCTTCCTCTGCTGGAGTAGACCATTTTAAAAAATGCTGTATAGAAAATATAAATATCGGAGCTGCATGTGAAGAATGGTGAAAACTGGAGGCATCCTTTTCCATAGGCAGACTGTGATTTTTATGTTTAGATTATGGAAAAATCAGTAATGTTTTAAAACATATTTCATGTATTAAGCAGTACCTATTGAAGTAGCTTTTAGACAAGACAGAAAATTGAGACACCGACTACTTATGGTTTGGACAGGGAAGGCCTGTCCCACCTATGTTTGATTTTGGTTTTTTTCTTTTTTATTTTATTTTACTTTTTCTCATGTCTTCCTTTTGCAGAGGACATGAAGGTCTTTTTAAATATTACTTTTCAAATGAGTGGCTATTGAAATTTTCTTTTCAACCAAAATGAGCAACAGTATCCAAATTGCCTATTGGAAAAACCTTGTTATTCTGTTTAACCCAGTGTTTTTTTTCAGATTCTAATATTGACTCAGAGGTATAAATTAAGATAATCATCCAAACATGGTGACAAGCACAATAAGTAAGTACTTCCTTAGGATTTTCAGAGATAATTCTTCTCATTTCTGTCAGTTAGCAAAATGCTATACATATTTTACAAAATAACGAGTGTAATATCTAATAAGCCTCTAATGAAGATCTTCAAAAGCTATCTAGCTTAGCCTTGGGCAACCTGCCCTAAGCAGCTCTACTTGAGCAGGGGGTTAGACAACGTGACCTCTAGAGGTTCCTCCCGACCTCAACAGTTCTGTGAGTCTGTGATTCTCTAATGATGAGATATAACTCCCTTTATTCATTGGTCAGCATGTCACCACTTGGCATCCAACATGCCAAAGTATTTACTGTTGAAAGATAAGTATGGCTTCTTTGGTGTTTCTACATTATTTTGTTTTAAATAGAGAGCATAGACATCTTCACTTTAAAAACATCTGATGCTGATCTCAAACACCCCAACAAAGCTCAGGAGTAACTTACTATTTTCCAGCACTACAGTAGCTTATAAGCTGAAGGGAATATCTAGTCTGCTGTGCATATTTTTCCCTGTGCCATAATTTTTATAGGAAAAAAACCCAAACAAACAAAAGGAAAAAAACCACACCCCACCAAGAAAAAAAAAAAAACAACCAAAAAACGACAAAACCCCAATACAAAAACCCCACAACCATCCCCCAAACCGAACCAAAAACACAAAACCAAACCAAACCAAAAAAAACCCATCCCTGCCAACAAGGTGGGTTTTTTCAGGTTTTCTGGGCACCTTCAACAGCAATGAAGACTGGTGCCCTTTGTTTACCTCACTGGAGTTTTCTGCATAAAAATTGAGGATTCTGTATAAAACAACTGTTGAGGAAAGGGGTGCGTAGCGAGAGGTTTCTCTGAGCCCTCGCGGCCAGCCCTGACGTGACCCCGGGTTTGGGCTTCTAGTCGCATGTGCGCCTTCTCATAGAGATATAAGCCGTACGCTAAGATTAAAATCAGGAACGTTCCACTTTATTCGAAGGTAAACAGGTTATATAGGTTTTCGGGGAGAGCACGCGGACGGCAACAAGCTTTGATAGGCTAAGGGTGTTTGTTCACACGCTGGCAGCCTACTTGGATTGGTTAGAAAGCAGCAGCCACGTGGTGAGCAGCACGCCTTTGGCGCCAGTAAGATGGGACTGCTCGTCGCCTTTGGGGTTGTTTAATGCTTTTTCAGCTGCCTCAAGGTTACAGTGACCTTGCCTGCCTGTCAGCTCCTAGGCCGTGTATTGTGCATCCAGGGCTCAGGCCGCAGGGGGCAGAGTGGGGGTCCCAGAATTTCCCCCACAAACAACTACATTATGCCTATAATCTAGGGTGAGGTTTTAATATTTTATCTTGGTATTTACTTACAGGTGAAAAAAATTAGTTTCTGTTGAGCAGTTTTACCTGTAAGGAAGAGCTTTATCTCTCTAAAGTCCTGAGTACATGTCTGTACTATAGATTTTAATGTTGTGTAGAGATACTAGAGTGAAATTTAAATATCTAGCTTGATTAGTCAATGCAGTCTTGTCACAAAAGCACAGAGCTTGGCTCAGGGTCATAACTCCATTTTTAGCATATGTAGAGTTTCTGCTGCTTAGTACAAATTCTTCTGGTTCTCAAAAAGTACATTTAAAGCAAAAGTGTAGCTGCACCAGATCTTGTTATAGAAGTCAGTGTCACAACTGCTGACACGATTCCCTAAAGGGAGAGCAGCTGACAGCCATCCGAGGAACCTCTCCAAACACATCGGTATTTGGGGAGAGTGTCCTTTCCTGCAGTTCTGTGTTCCTGCAGAGTGGCTTAGTAGCCTACTCATAAATCTAGTCCTAGTGGTGATTTTTTTTTTGTGAGATAACTCATACTTTTGCTTCTTTAACAGGCCATGGAACTGTATCTAGAAAAAAAAAAAGGGGTCTGTTATGAAAATCAAGGAACAGAAATATTTATGTTCTGGTCTTCTGAGTCAGAGTTGGATTTTGGCAGGAGGTCCCAGAATATGGTGGGTATGATGGCAGTATAGTAAGTGTGACTTTCAGCTGAGGAAAATTTAACACTGTGTCTGTGGCTGAGAATCAGATGGAAGTGTTGGTTTTCACTTACCTTTTTATCACGAAAGCAAAGCAAGGACACATTTCTCAGAGTGTGCCAAACTGGGCCCTCATTAGAGAGCAAAAAGAAAAAGATTCAGCAGTAAAATATACTGGGCAGGGCAGGACAGGACAGGAAAACAGAGAGGTGAGAGTATTTATAGAAGCCATAGATTATCATCCCTGGTTCATCTGAGTCCAGTAGTGTCAGTGGAGGTAGCCATGCACTTCTGTATCCAGAGTGACAGTACAGCTTCAAGTCAGAAAGACAACATTGTGCTTAACCTGCTGCTCTTTCTGCAGAAACCTTCCTAAAATAAGAGCTTTCCCACATCTCCAAAGCATTGGGAAATATCAGCCTTGTATCTGCTATCCATCAGTCTACCAATATTCAACAGAGTGTCAAGTCTCTGATACTTCTGACATTTAGGTGTCCCATCACACTTTTTCTGTGATCTTCAGTCACTGCTTCAAGTTTTGGATTCTTTACGCTTACTTTATAACTAGTGTTTGCATTCTACCATGTCAGTCATTGCAAACCTCTAAGCTGAAGGCAAATTTCAGTCCAGCCAAATTTCCACCCCCCTTGATACAAAGGTTTTCACATTGCTTCTTCGATATGAGCAGATGTGAATCAATCTAAGTCCTGGCTCCAGATATTTAAGAGTTCTAGAATATTTGAGATCCAGATATATTATGTGGGGCTTGTTTTTACACTAGCACTTTGTGGTTCTTTATGTGAGCAACAAGGAATTTTTCGGGCATCTGTGAGGCTTACCAGTACAAGCAGGATCCTAGACCCGAGACAACTGAAGAACCATGGAGCTATGTGCACCATTTTTGTTTCCTAAGGTGCTCCCCTTACTAAAACTGCTCTTTATAAGTTCTCATCTCAAGCATTTAAGGGAAATGACCTACCAATGTTTTGGCAGCTGCATTAAAATAACGCCTCTATCTGTTAAGAGAAGGGATTAGTTAAATAGGAGCAACAGAATGCTCAGCAGTCTCCTTGGCTAAAAAGAGACTCCATAACTTGAGTCAGCAGTGTTCCACTTCACCCCAGCAAGTGTCTCCTATTTCTATCCCTTTTGTTTCAATATTATATTTAATGCAATGCTACAGGGAAAGGCATGCCCTTCTTCCTTTTCATGCCATTAAGTCACTAGCTTTAGAAATAGTACAAGATTATCTGTGAGATTTCAAGGTGTCATGAAACTGTAGTCATAAATGCTGAACCTCCAAATTTCCTATGGGAGAGTAGTAGTATTTCAGTTGATTCAAGGTCCTAATTGTTTGTGGGTGACACTCAAATATTTTACTGGGATGTGGAAGTAACGTATCAGGCACTTCCAGTCTTGAGTGCTGTTGTAAACCATAGCTCCGTAGCTCTTGTGCTCACTGGGATTACACTGCAAATGCACTTCTGCTTCCTTACAATTTGAAATCACTTTAGAAATTATCCATACAAATTCCATGTACTGCAAATCCATTGTGGCAGGTCACAATTGATGAGAAAATGGAAAAATTAATTTCTTAACCAAGGAGGGGAAGAGGAGGAGCCTGAACTGTCTTAGTTCTACCAATAAGTGCATATTCACTAAACTTCTAAATTTACTAATACTCATGTTTATCCAGGCAGATGAATTTTCTTTACATTAAGTATATTGGAAAGTATTGGAGCATCAAGCCTGAATGAGCACTTAAGAGACCACAGAATTGCCATAGGGAGGGTTCTGTTAATGTTTCTTCTCACTCGGCAGCAGTCTTGTTAGATGTGAGGGTATCCCAAGAATTTATTGTTGAGGAGGAATGGGGAGATCAACTGTTCGACCATCATTGCCTATTAGAACAGAGCTGGATTTTGTATGCTAGGCACCAATAGAAGCCATTCTCTTAGTGGATGTTTTTAGGGGGTTTTGGGGGGTAGTTACTTTTTCTGTGAGTGCATTATTGAGGGTCATGTAATGTTTTGTAAATACACGCAGTGGCAAATTGGTCTACTTCAGCAGAAGATGGATTGAGGTTTAAAACTCTGAGAGGACATGACTCTTCCTTTTTATGGTTATTCTTTTCTTATTGCTCCCCCTTTTACCTTTTTGGTGACATTTCCATATGGATTTAATCCTGTTCCACGTTCATTAACCACTAATGCTGCATTAATGTGGACTGACTATATAAGATCCTCCCTGGTGTGTGGTCCTAGCTCCCATGGCATGTATAACTAAAGCAACTTAGTTTCCTATGGTTTCTCCCATTCACTCCTAATGTATTTTCCCACCCTGCCTACTTTTTTGAACTAGTTTTATCACTGGCTATGTTAATGCTGCCCCTGAATAATGACTGGATTTTGATATATGAAGTATCAAATATCGACTCTGAAAAGACCAAAAACTGGAAACCGATGGAAAAAAACCCCTTTGCTTGAAGGTGGTGTATTCCTCTTAAGAACTGTAATGTTTTTAAGCACATTTAATGATTTTAAATTATCTGAATATCAAAAAGAAGAGATGGTACTAATAATGATGTGTTTAAATGAGCTTACGGATACTTTTTTCCTCCCTCAAGTACTGTAATTCATTGATATTGCTAAATTGCTTGGGTAACTTTGCAACCTGTTGTTTTCATTTGGCAGTTTACTTTCTGAATATAACAGTAATACTTTAGCTTGAATACTTTAAAAAAATTACGACAACAAAGTATTTGTTTTTCATATTATATTGGTCTACGGAATGCAATATAATATTTCCTCTGTACCCATATTGAAATTGCCAGATGTGCATGTGCATTGTCAAAATAATTGTAGAATGTTAAATACATTGTGACATCTGTGAGCAGCCTAGAATGACAAAAAAGACAACTCTGTGGAGAATAAATGTAATGTCATAATGGATAACCAAGAAAACTTATGAAATAATCTTCAAGTGATTTTTTCCCCTGTTCCACATCGTACACTCTTAGCTGTCAGAAATAAGTCATATATTTTAAGGTATTGCATATGTGTGAATTTGTAAAATGCAGACCTGATAGGTTTTATTCAGGAGGGGAAGCAGAAAAATTTGAGAAGGCATTGTTTATGTAAATATGCACACTTATCTCAGGATCACTGTAGACAGAGATGGTTGTACATATTCCCTTCAGAGGAGACTGTACCAGGTCAGGCAGTGACAGTGGGGGACAGGGACCGAATCTGCCCCAGTGTCTGGTTGGTCTAACGCAGGTCCTCTGCAGGGTCCCAGACACTCAGTTGCCTGGTGGGTTTGCATTGCTGCCCAGTGCCGACTGCCACAGCAGGAGCTCGCTGGAGAGCAGGGTGGGGCTCTCAGAAAAAAGTTCCCTGGAGGCCCAGGGACAAAAGAGGACCCATCCTCCAGCACTTCTCTAAATGTAGAGTTAACTGTTACCCTTTAACAGGAGTTAATGGACGTGGGACAAGACTCACATGCTTATGTATATGTAGGGTACATGTCTGTCAGAAAACGAACAAGGAACTCTGCAAGTTGCATTCAACAGAAAGCTTTAGTTCAGGACATGTTCCAGTCCAAGTCTAATGAGAAAACTGTATTTTATACAGTTTTTCCGTATAAAGTAACCCAGGGGAAAGTTAAAATGAAAGCAATTCTAGCAGGTGTTTTGTAGAAAAATGTTTACTACTAGACTAAACAAATCTAATGTATATTTTAACAGCGACTGTGTTCATGTTGCTTGACCTATGAACTGCATCCTATTTTATTTTATTGCTGGACAGGATCCTTCTGTTACTGAAATATTTAGTGGAACTGGTAACCTATTATATTTTCATATTGTCAAATTCACCACGTACCTGCAGTAGGGGTAATACTGGTTATTCATATGGGCATTTGTTTAACCTTCCCTAAGTTGTATGTAGTGCATCCATTATCGCATCAGGAACGTGGTTCTCTGTTGTACATTGCCCTAAAATAAATGTTGAAATATTGTCACAAGGAATGATATGGGTAAATTGCATTTTGTTCATGCAAGAGATTTGACCATTTAAAATTGGAAAATCTNTATGTTCTAATTGCAAACAAAGGACAGCCAAAAAAGTGTGACATTGAAGACGTAAAAGTAAAATAAATTACCTGTAGTCTGAAGCCATGATCTCATATGCAGGGGTAGGGACATTTTCTTTTTTTAAATATGCAGAGTGGATGACTGGAGGCTAATAGCAATAATTATTAAAATAAAATTCCATTGTGTTCTACCCATTGCAATCATTACACTCTTACTGATGACTGAAATCAACCACTAAGTGCTTTGAACAGGGCAGAATTATTCCCAGGAAGTAGTTTGATCTCTAGCACCACTTTGTACTCTGATAAAGTATCTGGATCAAGTTATTACCTATAATGTCTAGATAATGCTATGAAAACCTATGCTAATGCTATGAAAGGTTTCAAACAGCACTTGGTGTACTTAGTACCCAAGAATGTGGCCCTGAGCTCTTTTGCATGAATGGTAGAAAGCTGATATTTTCAGGTGGATATTGATGAGGCAGGATTTGGGTCATACTTATAAGAGGCTGTGGAAGAATTGTCTCTACCAGGCAAAGTCTCATGCAGCAGGCTGTTTGTTAAGGTTACACTAGGCTGATTTTTTTTTCTTTTATGAAAAATGACTCCTGCTGTCACAAGGTCAGTTCCTTCCTTTGCAGTGCCATCTGCAATATATTCAACATTCCCTGTAGTCACTGAAAGGTCCTTCTCTGCCCATTGCACCAAAAAAAAAGTAAAAAAAAAAATTGAAATATTTACACTTGATTCACTCAGGTCATAAATACAGTTCTTGTTCTATCATTTGCTTGTAAGACTTTTCAGCTGCATAACATAGCTCCAGCAGTGTGGAACTGAAGATAGATGCTGTATAGGAAAAATACAATCTTAAATATAACAGAAGGGGAAAGAAGATTTCACTTGGAGATGCTCTCAATCAGATCTGAAGAGCAAAGTAATGTGGAAGATCAGCAGTATAAAGAAGTAATGAATAGCAAATTACATAGTCCTCATAAGGCAATGTTTAAGCTCTCCAGGCTGAAACAGAATTGTGTTGCTTCATAAATGAAAATGCAGAATAATATCATTAATTTATATGCCATTTTTCAAATTTCTGTAACACTCACTGCTTTACATTACTCAGTCTGTGCTTACAAGTCTGATCAAATTCAGCCACCTTACAGACAGGCAGTAGGTAACAGTTTCATGGCATACTGCAAAACAGTGGGAAGGAGGAGGAATTTTGCCAAAGGTATTGACATAAACCTCTCAAGAAAAATGCTGCAGAGCAAGCGAGTAACACAGTTTTTAATACATATGGATGCATCACACATGGGCAGGCTCTATGTAATCTATTTCATCTGTAGTAAGCTGGTAGGATGAAAAGCTATGATTTTACTGATTCTAGGCACCTCAGGCCTGACGCATACAACTCTTACATCTTCCTTGTGGTGAAGCAGAGGCTTTAGAGAAAACTACTTTTAGGGCAAGAGATTTGTAAAGGTTGTGAATATCCAGCCTGGAAGGCTTAAATTTATAGATGAAACTGTTACAGTTGGAAATGGAAGAATAACCTGCAGACAAAAACAGTGCTCACAGCCTGACATTTCAAACACTGTTGGTCATTTTTTCAACATGTAGGGCTATAGCCAAGTGTCAAGTTTAATTGTAGTCACTGCAAATTATTGGTATGGGACTAGATGAACTTTTCACTCATGGTTTTGAGCAGTTAATAAAGTGGTAATTTGGATATGCAGAGCATTATTAATGTATATGTTTTAAACTTGCAGATCCCTAAATTTCCTCACTTTTTCAATTGAAGATGATCATGGGTTTTGTTCACTTCTTTTTTGCTTTTACTGTGTCTCTTAACAGAGAAGAACAAGGTAATAAAAGAAAGCATAAATGAAGAAACATCCACTGACATTTCATTTTTTCAGTCATTCAGCTGAAATCTAATACAAAGATGTTGTCTTTTTATTGAATAAGGAATTTTATTTTTTTTTCCTCAAGCCTTATCCACTGCTTTTACATGACTCGGTGAGGCTGGCTTCAGTGCCACAGTGACTCAAAAAATGCCTGTAATTCCTTTCCCATAGTAGATCATCAAAGACGTAAACACTGTGATGAGAACTGATGATCATGTTTTTCATCCATCTGAATTGGGTGTGATGATAGTACACGCATTATGGACATGAGAGGCTGTCTTAATGCATAGCTTGGCATTTTGCCATGGGAATCACAGAATCACAGATTATGCTGAGTTGGAAGGGACTCACAAGGATCATTGAGTTCAACTCCTGGCCCTGCATAGGACCATCCCCAAGAGTCACACCATGTGCTGCCTGAGAGTATCATCCAAACGCTTCTTGAACTTTGTCTGCCTTGGTGCTGTGACCACTTCCCTGGGGAACCTGTTCCAGTGCCCAGCCACCCTCTGGGGGAAGAACCTTTTTCCAATATCCAACCTAAACCTCCCCTGACACAACTTCAGGCTGTTCCCTTGGGTCCTGTCATTGGTTGTCACAGAGAAGAGATCAGTGCCTGCCGCTTCTCTTTCCCTCACCAGGAAGTTGTAACTTCAGTGAGGTCTCCCACCAGTTTCTCCAGGCTGAACAGACCAAGTGACTTCAACCACTCCTCATTCTGCAAATGGACACAGATCAAATTAGCTGAATCTTTGTATTGGCTTGTGGTGGTGGCAGTGGGTGGTGGCATCATTTTGAGCAAGCAAAGGCTGAATATCTAATTTGTTTTGTCTAGTTTGCTTGATTCTCAATTGAATTAACAGTGACTTGGTAGCTTCAGCATAACAGTGATCATTGGAAGCTACTTCAATGTGCACTTTGGCATATGTACCTGAATTCAGAGTTAAATAATCTCAGTTTATATGGCTACTACATGAAAATGAGAAGTTGAATATAGTTCTGACCTTATTCAGGTCCATGTGAAAGCCTTCACCAACTTTCTGGGGACTGAGAACTGACATCACATTGTACATAATGTTTTTAACAAATTGCCTCTAACTCCTCTAGAAGGCATTTTTAAGACCAATTACCCTTTTAAATATGGCATAGATACTTAAAAGACTTTGCTGAAAGACTCCAGAACCATGTGTGGAAAAATTGACATACTTTTTCAAAATTATCAGAAAAAAGAAAGTTACATGCTCTTGTTGTCCTTGGCCTGACATAAAGCATCATAAGGGAAGCATTACATTCATTTAGAGAACGGTAGGTGCAAGAACTTCATTTGGTCACTATAGTCAAGAACATCTGTACCTTTTGGAGTTGTCTAAGAAATAATTCTTATTACTTAGTTATGGACATCTTCATCTCTTCAAGTAGTACTTTTTCAAGTGTTCCATCACATATTTTAAGAGATGAGTTATGAACACGGTAAATTACGTCAGTCACTTATATTTCCACTTTATATATCACTTTTTTAAAAGAGCCTGCTGTAATTATTTTATTTCACAGCATATTCAGATATTGACAATGACAATTTAGAGTCTAATTCTGCTATAGCTATGTGTTATGGTTTAGCTTGGCAAATTCCAACTGCCCAATACAGAGTCAAAGGGTCCCCCTCCAAGGGAAAGGGAGTGAGGAAAAAAACCTCTAGAAATAGAACTTTGAAATGACAAGGTTTTTATATTTACACAGAAGAAAAAAAAATTAATACAGAATATGATATAACACATATATATACAAATGTGAAAAGAAATAATAACATCTCTACTGAGTCGCTCAAGTTAATAACCCAGATTCCAACTACCCAAACTCCAGAAAACCTCCAAAAAAAACTCTTCCAGAGAAATCTCCCTGCAAGAGAGAAGAGAAATGAACAAGAAAATATTCACCTCCCTAGATAAACACAGCGCAGATGGCAGTAAGGCCTAATCTCGGCAGAAGCAGAACAGCACGTCCTCCCAGGGCTGAGGAGTCGGCTAAAAAGAGACAGAAGCTCCTCCTCTCTCTCTTTTATACCCCTTGACACTTCTTGATGATGTCAGATGATACGAAATACCTCTTTGGTTGCTTAAGTCAGGTGATGCCTGTCCCTTCTAATCTATGTCACATCCTTTGAGGCCTGTTAAAACTGTGTCCTAAACTGAAAACTAAAGCCAAAATTACTACACTATGTTACTCTAAGGAGCAAAAGTCAGATGAAATTCAAAGTCTGTGCATTTTGCTGGAAATCCATTTGCAGGATAGAAAAAAAAAGAGGAATTTTCTGTCTCTGTAAATGCTAAATGCTAACTCCATACAAGGTGACCATCAGGTAAATTTTTAACCATTCAAACATTTCCCTCTTTTTGTTCACTTGAAGTGAATATGACAGATTAGAAAAGTTCTTAGAAATGTTGAATTTTCCCTCACTATTTAAAAATTGGAAGTGTCAAAACACCTGTTCTGATTCTTATTTTTTTTTAATATTTACTGGAAATCTTAAAGATGTATATTGGAAGTTCTCACACTTAAGCTCAGACAAAAGTGTTAACAAAAAAATCTCTTCTCAAAACTCTCAGTGACTGGAGTTGCAGAATTTTTTAATGAAGCAAAGAATTTTGTGTCTAACAGCAACAAATTCTTTTATTTACCGTACTTTTATTTACTTTTTTCATTATGTCCTTTTTAATGAGTTACCTTGTCAATGTAATTTACTGAGATAAACAAACTTTGAATTTTAGGTAGAAAAAAAGTAGGAAAGTAGAGCTCCTTCTTCCAAAACAACAAAAACCACACCCCCACCCCCACCCCCCATATCTTTTATTTGCTACACAAGGCAAGGCAAAGAAATGTGACAAAATCCCAACCTTATTCCAAGCTCTTTGTTTGTTCCTTTTACAGGTACATCTTTATTTATTGGAGAGTATCCAGAATGACTTTGAATCCAATTTAAAATATTCTGCAGAAAATTTCCCTGCCTCCCTTGCACATCCAGCCTTGTCATAGTTTGATTCTTTTGGATCTTTTACTTGCAGATGTGAGGCAGATAGTGCACAGTCTGTTTGACTGTTTTTGATAAAATGAGGAAATGATAAAGCTGAAAAGAGTATCTTCATAGTGTTTATTGCCTGAAGTTTGATTTAGATTTATGCAGTATGGCATGAATTTCATAAGATTAACTTGTTTTTCTTAGTATCAGAATTAGCTTTTTTCCTAGTCAGAATTGCAGTTTCATCTCTGTAAATAAAACCAACTGTAATAACATGCTCTTCTATCCTTCCACTTATTATTCTGCAGCTCCAGTTGCATTGGATACCAATCAGTTTTGCTCACTTAACTCTCACCTTGCAGCAGTTTATTCAGATTGTGTGTGTTATGCTTATCTTTTTCCTGTATTGTTCATGTTTCAACAGCTATTCGTTATGTTTTGCTTTTTAAATAGTGTGACTCATCTGTACTTGTCACACCAGTTTACTCAGAATGACATTGTATCTTTAGAGAAAATAAGGCTTAGAGAAGTTGTGTGATGCAGAGGTCAAAGGCAGCAAGAGATTTCAGGTCTCAATTTGCATACACTGCCTACACACTCAAGATACTTGGGTATTATATGGAAACCTTGCAATGACAGGGAAAATCTAGTGGGAAGAGGAAGATTCAGGAAAGAAAATCCAACCCAGAACTGCACATCTCTGTACGTGTGTGTGTATGTGCTGTGCTATAGAGTTGAATAATTAGGAAGAGGTGCACCCTCCCTTAACCTCTAATAGTTGGCAAATCATTCAGTGGAGATACAGAATCAGGGTAGAAGGATGGAGTTAGATTAGCTTTGGATGGAAGTAGTAGAATTGCATGCGTAGGATTTTTTAATTAAAATTACAGACTGATGACACTATTTGTGGCTACTGGTAGCAGAGCCAGGAACTGAGCAGAATGTTTTTTTCTCACAGAAGAGATGTAGTGTGCCTCAGGTAGAAGTGATTACAGCCTCTGTGGTATCACACTGCACACTGCATGGCGATTTAAGGCAAAAGCAAGAGTCCTGCAAGAATTGCCTTCAGATCACCATTTGCTATTCTCCTCTGGCTGATATTGAAACCGGATGCATTTTTCCACCCCCTTAAAAGCAACTAATTGCTGGCGGAATCCAAATATTCTTAATTATTTAAACTTGTGTTATGGCAGAAGAAAGGCTGTCTGAGTCAAAATACGCTTATGGATGCCCTCTCTGTCTTTAGAGGAAGAGGTCATTTGCTTTTGCTTAAATTAGCTGTGTCTTGTCATACATCATTCCAGCATCTACCAGCAACTCCAAAATAAATTCTAGTAGAAGCAGAAGTAAATTACTGCTGGACTGTGCAGAAGAACTTTGGAACTAAGTTGGATTTTATATTTTCATGCTTGTAATACTGGAGTGTTTCCTTTTGTATACTAAATTTATTTATAACTCCAATCTAAAGCACAGCACTGCCCCTTTGAGTATTTTGAGAGGACCACTCACTAAAAATTAAAAAGTAGCTAGAGATGGGATTTATGGTCCACATTCACTCTGTTGGCTAATACATTTTTTCAGACCTATTCAGGTTATGCAAGCTCCATGTAATGTGTCCTTTTTTCCCCCTGTCAAGTCAAAATAGAGGAATACTATAATTTTAATACAGAGTTTGAGGCATTCTATGTTTTTATGAAAAAAAATGGTTTTTTATTATGTTTATAGTATGTCCCATTGTGGACATTTTTGATTAGTCAAAACTTGCAAGTGTGGATTCCATGGATTTTAAGAATATATTGTAACTGAAAACAACCAGAACTTCACAAAATCTTTAGTCAACATTTTCCAGAACGCAGAAGAATGTATTGTATTGTATTGCAGAATTTTGAGACACTAATAAGGATGTATGTGCTTCTGCAAGCCTGTTGCCAGTCGGCAATTTATTACTCAATAAATCCTGTACCCATGATCAGATAGTTAATAGAAAGTGCTCCAGACTTGAAGTAACAGCATGGTTTTTCACAATTAGCCCAATGTTTGTATTTAAATGATGAATGAGAATATTTATTGGCATAATATCTACAGAAGAATATTCAGATTGACCCTGGATCATTGAAAAATTATGTATTTTACATCAGTCTTCAAAACACTCCCCTGGACTTTGGTCATGGGCTAGTTTCCCCCCTAGTTTTATTTTCAGCCAACAATGTACATGTTTGTGTGTTTTTTCTACATCTATTGCCAATGGATATTGAACTTCCTCCTCAGAAATAAAAATCTGAAGCTTTTTCCTTTATGTATTCCTCCTAGACATATGCTGCTTTGCACAGTACCTCTCTATAGCTTATTTAAGCTTCTTCTCCGCCAAATGCCTCAGCTGTGGAGTCAATTCTCGCATGGTATTTTAGCAAGTGTACTGTCAAGACAGAGCTGGAGTCTGGGGATGCTCTATAGAGACATGTGTGACTCCTTTGTGGAGATAAATGTACAACAGTGTCATGATGCTGTTGAAATCATCAGTAGAAATACCACATGGCTACAATTAATTAAGCGTTAATCTTGAATTTCATTAGTTCTTGATTGCATTGGCAGCCTTAGCCTGCATGAAATTGAGAGCACAAATGAAAAAATCTATTCGTTGTCCAGTTCTTTCAGTAGACTTGGCTACATGTGGCATTAATCTGCTATCTGAGTTGTGTCTCATCTTGCAGCAGGTAGCCTAGAAACAGACAGCCTGGAGCCTAAAATGGCATTCAACTGTTAATAGGTACTCTGTATTTATATATTAGCCTACAGCTAAGATTACTTCTCTTTGAGAAGTGTTAGAACTGCACTTGCTACTAAATTACTGTGGGTATTCCTCATGTTTGTAAAGAAGAATATGTATGCCTGTGCTGTCTTTTGGAAGTTGTCCTGAGCCAGGACAAAGTATTGCTGAATTACTTGTTGATCCAGACAAGTTCCTAGATATTTTCTGAGAAATATTCCCTCCACAGAGTGCAGGACCCAGAATATGCAGTGGTCAGTATGCTTGGTCAGTACACAATCTACAGCGTTTCTTTAGTTCTGCTACAGTCTGCCTGTGGGTGGATTTTGGAGAGCTACTAACCTCCTTGTTACTTCTGAGACATAATTTCAGACTAACTCCCATGGCACTATGGTGACTTCTGATGACTGGGGATGGAGGTGGAAAAGTCAGTTCTCTCATGCCATTATGTGAAAGTTTTGTAGACACAAGAGAAGTGTTTCCGGGTAGCCAAACCCAAAGAGCAATGCATGCTATTTACTTACTCATTATTGATGATTTGAAATGCTTAATGTAACAGGTTTCTATCAATTTGAGAACTCTTCTATTTGTAAATATTCCTTCTTTAAACAACTGAGAGGAGACATCATCAATGTCTTTAAGTACCTGAGGGAGAGTGTCAAGAGGATGGAGCCAGGCTCTTGGTGGTGCTGAGGAATAGGACAAGAGGCAACAGACAGAAACTGATGCACAGGAAGTTCCAGCTGAACATGAAGAAGAGCTTTACTATGCAAGTGACTGAGCACTGGAATAGATTGCCCAGAGAGGATGTGGAGTCTCCTTCACTGGAGATATTCAAGAACCACCTGGACGCAATTCTGTGCAATGTGTTCTAGGATGGCCAAGCTCGTGCAGGGAGGTTGGTGACCCACTGTGGTGCCTTCCAGCTTTACCCATTCTGTGGTTCTGTTATTCTTAAGAATAATTTCTTCATTCTGAATGAATTCTCAGGAATAAGAGTGTAGAAAAGAAGTGCAATGCTAACAATTTGGACCATGGCTTCATCATGAACAAGCAAAAATAACTGGAACCTGCTGTACTGCCAGATCTATAGGAAGTGTGGGAGTTTTATAAAGCTTCTTATACATGAGCCCACAACATTTTGAAAGTTTAGAGATAACAGACCTTGTATAGAGTAGACCTTGGGCAGGATATCATTTCGTGTATATCCTACAGACACTTGATTTAGGATGCCATTTTTTTTCTAGGCAGCACCAAGGAACATAAGGGTTCAAATTCTTTCCTTATAAAGAAGAGTTACTGATGTCTGCATAATAACAGTCCTTAATTTCATTAGGGTACATCTAGTATCCTGATGTCTATCATTCAATTTGCCAGAGTTTTCAACAAGCCATTAAAGGTAGTGCCAATAATGATGAGAATAACAATGACCAAAAAACCCAACAACAAACAAACAGAAAAACAAACAAACCAACGCCCAAATGCCCTACAGCCAGGGATGAGAATGGAAAAAGCAATGATGAAAAATGCAAGAGGAAGTAGATCTTCCTTCTCACTATGTTGCAACTCACTGAGTCACTGGGCTTTAAATGAGATCCCTGGATTTGCCCTTCACTCTTGCTCAATTGAGATGTGAAAGCTTCCCCATCTTGTGTTAATTAAAGAGCTTCCATTAATGCAATTTTGTTCAAAATTAGCTTCCATCATGCATATACAGGGAAGAAAAAGTTGGCTGATTTGAGGGGCAGAAATCTATGTGTGTATATATGTGCCTCTTCAGGGTTACCTTTGCAATCCAGCTCTTACATACATATGGAAATCATCATCACTGTGATATAGTTTTCTCATGGAGTTCGCGTTTCAGTGGAGTCCTTGTCTGCATATCCATTAAAACTGTTTCTATTGGAACAGGACATTTAATGCCAATTGCAGAAGATGTAACAGTTTGCATTAGTTTGCTACTAGCTTAATTTGTCCCTTCTGCAAGAACTTCCAAACCACCTTGGTACTCTCTAAGATTGTATGGGTGGTTTTCCTGCCAGCTATTTCTCACTCCTTATTTAATCCCTTCATGCTCTGTATTAGACCACCAGGCCAGGATTTTTCTGCTGCCTCACAATGTGTATTCCTGTGCGGATATTTATTCACTCCAGCTCCATGAGTAAGTGTGGTGACCTTACCAGGTAACCACTACCTTTGGTCAGCTAAGGATTCATTTTACAAGATATGCCAAGCCATTTACCAAGATGAGTTTACCTTATGTTAACAGAAGATAGGGTGAGATTCAGATTATGAGAAAAAAAGACTCTCAGATCTCTGTTTGGAAACCAGACCCCTTTTCATTTTCAGACTTAAATGGAGGGAAATAGATTAAGTGTTGTCACCCAGATGAGGATACCACTGCTACACATCTTTAATAGTTGGACTGTTTTTTCTTCTGCCCTCCACTGTGTTGCTTTCTAGGGTACCTCTCCTGAATATATTATGAACATTATTTATGTTCATTGGGGGATATAAATTGCATGCATACAGCTAACTGTGATGACCCAGATTGTTTTTTCTGTGCAAGTAAGCATCTCATTCAGGTTTATCTGAATGTAAATATATTGTGTCCTCTGATCAGAATAACGAAGACTTTGAAAATTCACTTATCTATCAAGTGTTAATGGAAAAGCTACACCAGATAGAGATTTTTTCATAATTTACATTTTAAAGTACTCTCTCAGAAAGATTATACTGCATCAAAAGACTTGCACTTAAGACATCATCGGAGTAAAGTAATGCTACACAAAGTCCTTTTGATTTAAAGTCAAATTAGAAAAGGAAGCCATATTTTTCCTCTAAACCAAAGTGAAAGGTAACAATTTGTAGATAAGCCTCCCACATATCAAACTGCTGGTCATGTTGGTAAAATGCTGGGGAAAGCATGCCTTTTTTATTGAGCATAGATTATAGGCTTTTTAAAAATGTTATAGTGAAGGTTAATTGTTTGATAAGTGAAAGTGCTCACCTTTGCACTGCTCCTTCTGGGCTTGACATGCACCATCCACGCTTCCTGTTAACATTGCCTGCTCTAGTACACACCTCCTCATCAATAGATGAGGTTTAAGTTTTCATTTCCTCAGCATAGCCTCTGATCAATGTCACAGCTGCCCTCAGCCCTTGAAAATGCATTCCATAACTCAGGAAAAATAATATTTCTGAGACGAAACATGTACAGGTGAGCATTGTTCTCCCCTCTGAGTAGGGGAGTAGGTTTCAGTGGATGTACAGTCGCTACAATGGAAGGAGAGTGAAGCTCTTTGTTTGACAACTTGAATGAAAGTGTCCTTCACACAGTCACACTCTCAGAAGGATGAACTTGCTTTGGCTTCCAGGAGCATGCAGTGCAACTCTTCCGTAAAGTGACCTTTGGGATCTGACACAGTTCTTCCTGTCCCTAACATACAGATACCCAGACCACTGAAAAGGGATTATGACTAGCTCTGATTAGCTCCCTTCCTAGCCTTCTTGTTAGCACCTGTGAGCACCTGGTATGCTACAAGGCCTGAATTCTCTGTTGTGCTCAGAGATGGGAGCCTGATTCCCCTTGGCTTTGGTCTTGCCTGATTCCCCTGGGCTTTTACTCTCTGGTATCTGGCCCAAGAACCTGTGCTAGCAAATGACTATGAAAACTACAATTAGAAAGAATTTATCATTATTTTGCATAGATAAATGTTACATTTTTAAATAGCTGATAGCAAACAGCATAAATGAAACAGATCCTGTTCTTTCTGGATGTGGACTAGTCATAGAAATAGAGAAATCTGTTGCTGTCACAGACATTAATGTGTTCAGGGGTAAAAAGATGTGGCACCAAACACTGGTACAAAACCCAAACTGAGTTTTATTCACTGGGCCTTTCATACCGACTTAGTTTTTGATTATTACATTTGTAAGTAATAAAAATAAGAAAAGTAAATTAATGGATTAGAGCAAGTGAGTGGAATATAATGCTTGAAGTATTGAATTATTTAAAAGAAAGCAGAAGATGAACTGTGATGGTTTTATTTTCCTTTTTGAATCAAAAATCAAAATATTCTTTGAGCCACTAAATTAGACAAGAAGATTTATATTTTGTTTCTTGTGGGTTTATGACTGGCATTAGCTACATGGACATTGAAACATTTTGGAAATTGACAGAAAAAAAGTACTGAATGGCAAATGTCTTTATTCCTGCTGAAATGAGCTAAAAAGGAAGTAGTTCATAGATTGCAATGTAGAAATGATGCAGTGCTATCTAACCAATAGGATGTAGTGTCTCAAAGAGGGTAAACATTTTAACAAAACATACAAGCTACTTGTTATCACCCAGGAATTCTCAGTAGTGCAGTACCCGGCAGTACCTTTCTATTAAAACAGATGGTCACACTACTGTAGCTTTCTCTGCAGCATAGCTTAAAGATGCTGACTAATTTTTGCAACACACCATTTGTTTCATGTTGCAAAAAGAGTGGGAAATATCTTTCTAAATGATGTCCTCATGTGAGCCATTAAGACTAATCAAATCATATAAAAACCCCCCAAATCATATTTAAAAAAAAACCAACATTTTTTTCCCGTTTTTCCTTTCTTTGTGCAGCAGTTAGCCATCTATGAGGCTCATACATTTCATTAAAAATTTTATCTTGGAAAAATCACTGTGATGTTTTGTAGTAATATCTTTATTTTCCTCAGTGGGCTTGTCTTTCATTCTGTTTGACAATAAAATAACACATTTATATGCACACAGACTGCTTTGTGTTTATAGTATGGTCTACTGAGTTCTTTTTTCAATGAATGTGAGTAAATAGTCTTTAGTGTTATACAGATAACAAAAAAATCAGGTTGAAATACCTTGTTAAAAATAAGAGAAAAGAGGATGCTAAGAGTTTAAGACTAGTTGGTGTTGACATCATCAGTGGGTCAGAGTGTTTGGCAAAGATTGGGAGACCTTCCAGTCACTGTGAATTTGATAAGTCCTGTTAGTTTGGTTAGTTCATCTTGTAATTCTTGTTTTGCTTTTTGAGGAGTTGTATTTTCATGCTGATCTATGCCAGCAACAAACTATAATATGTTCAAACAAATACATTTCCCCAAAATTTGGAAAGCAAAGCGCAACCCATTTGTCAATACTTTCTCAAGCCTTTGCCAACAGATCATGTCTTCTTTAAGGAAAGGTGCTTTTCCTCATTTTGGAGGGTAACATCACAAATTTAAATACAATTGGTCTGGCTGTAGGTTTTAATGCTTATAATGGCAAATCTAATAAAGTCACAAGTGGATCAAGCTTTGCTGAATCTTGCTCCATCAGTGTAAAAGGTTACAGTGTCCTGTGGGCTGTGCCATCCATCCTTCAGTGGACAAGGACCCTGAAGCAGAAATAACAGAGCATGTATCAGCTTCTTGACTGCTGCAAATTAAAGTCCAACATACCTACTTTAACTGCTATTGCATAATTAGGCTGCCAGCTCGACTGTCTAAAGAACAACCAGCTTTGCAACAGGAAGATTAACATCCAGGAGAAGTGGGAAAGGAGAGGGTTCATCCAGTTGATCGAGACTAGAATAAGCATGGTGCTGAAATATAGATCGATGTCCTGGTTTTATTTTTTTTTCTTCCTTATTTGTAGGTTTTTCTTGCTTCTCAGTTGTCCTGACTTCTGCTTGTTTGGTGAGCAAATTTAATCCCTCAAGAATCTTTTATATATTCTTGATAAATAGCTAAAGGAGTACCATCTTCTTTAAGGCTGCAAAATACACTCATCAATATATGAATATTTGAAAAGACTGAAATATCTATCCAGAACAATAATTCCCAAAAATTTGAAGCAAATTTTACAGATCTTTTAAAATAGAAAATTTGTGTGTCCATCATGTTTTAAGACAGGGGAATTTAAAGAATACAGTGAATACACTGAATGCAGTGAAAATGGAGGCTTTGTTTCTCCCACTATTTGCCAGTCCAAGCATTGTATCCAGCATATAGGTACTACTGAGCAGCTTATAATTTTTACAAAACATCAGATGTTAATGATACAATATGGGTTTACCTAAATATTTCCTTGAATCTCCATTTTACCTGTATGGTATTACTCATTAAATGTATGAAGATATGAAGATCAGTTCTGGAAGCTGTTCATTAGCCTTCAAATGCACCATTATTAGCCTACTTGAGCAAAATGATAATGCAATGATGTTTTTACTGAAGAATTAACCAAAGACAGGATTTTTTTTTTCATTTTGCAAATGCAAGTATGCTGATCTTTGTTCATGTATAATGACATCATGACAAAGTTTGTGAAAGTGATACTTCTAAAATACTGCCAAGATTTGTGACTGCAAAGGTTCAGGGCTATATTTTTTGCCTTGAGTAAACTTGGAATCTTCAATGGAAAAATCAGTGGATCCCTCACATGTAATTATGGAAAGATTCCCCTATAAGAATATGTTCTGATGAGATTTTTCAAGGAGTCTAAAGGAATGAATTGCCTTGTTTATATATCTGTGTAGAATTGTATTCTCAATCAGTACTTTCATCCCACAGCTGTTAGAGAGCAAAACTCCCCTTTGATGCATAAATGCCCTGTAACTTAAATCACAGTTTGTAGGAACACATATGTCAGTCAGGTGTGGCTGATCAAATTACTGAGCACACTGGCTCCATATGAATTTTGCATTTTTACATTAGATACTAGGCAAACAAAAACTATGGCCTCTCCTTTTTATTGCATTTGCAGGATGAGAGTGAAAGGTGAAGGCTGTAAGAGAGAATTTCACTTGGAGCTCAGCAGCCCTTGGGTTTGGCATGGCATGGTTTTCACTCTGCTAGTATTTTTTTAATAGAACACAAGCCACTAATACCTTGTGTGTGCTGGATTAGTAAGGCAGCCCTACATAGCCCTGCCAAAACAATCTCTTCTATGTGATTCGCTTTTTTCAGTCCCCTCTGCTCCGATGTTGCCAATACAGAAATGCTGACAATGATGGGGGAATAGGAAAGGGGAGGTGAAAAAGAGAATTGCAAAAAACCCCCAACAAACAGTGATCCAGAGATTTTGGTACAGTACAGAGAGATATTATTTAAATTATTTAAAGCATCTTGTAAAGCTCAATTTAAAATGTCCTGTTCCCATCTATGTAAATGAGATATTATGTTTGGCTGGTGTTCCGTCTCTTTGCTCTCCTGTTCCTCTGTTCTTCTTCTCCTACTTATTTCATTACTGACTGGTTGTCTGAAGGTCTTGCAAGCTAGTAAGTGTGGATGAGACTAGCACTGACAAACGTGTGTAACTGGCCTTTTCAGTTTTGCTTCTGAGTGCACGCGGATTAGCTGTCACTCTTTCTGGTATTTACACCACTGGCACTGATGAAGATACTAGGCTTACTGCTTGAAAGCTTTTCCATTTAGGGAAGGAGTTTTTTAAAACTTTGTAACAACAATGCTGTTTTCTACTAATAAAATAGGAAGCAAACAAGAAGCTCAGTAATTACAGTACAAACATTAATCCAAAGATAATTTATATTACTGTGTCCTCCAACTTCCGTGCTGCTAGATGGGTAAATTATTCAATTCCTATGGTAATCCCTGTGAGCCAGAAGACATCTTTCTTTGAGCTTTACCATGCAAATTTTTTCACCTTTGGGCAACTCCATGAAGAAAGTTGGATGCTGTGGTCCCTACAAACCATTCCAATTTCTACAGGCAGCTTCTTGAGTGTAATGGGTCCTGTTGAACAGCTACAGCTCAATATATGAGTTACAGAATCCAGCCCATTCTGTAAATATTTAGAAGGACTACTTAACTGCAGTATGTTAATTCTGTATTTATCTCACAGTGTTCAGTCTAAGCTGTTTAAGTTCTCTCCAAATGAATATTTTTTTGCTTTCTGATGGTTGCAGCCACACAGTGCACTATAAAGCAATATGTATATGTATGGAGTAGGTGGTTATCTCAGCTTGTATCTATGTGTGGTCATTCATGGCTTGTTGGTCAATTGAAGAGTAAAATTTTCCATATTTAATTATTGATCATATTTATGGCAGGTAAGGAGGTTTATTTTTGAAGGGGCCATTATATCTTGAGATTTTTCCATGCATCAGCAAAGTGAAGCAGGTTACATCTCCCCACTGAAACAAGATAATAGGCTATATAAAAATTTTTAATCGCTTATCTGAAGTGCAAAATTCAGGTGTTTCATTTATACCATTAAAAAACCCAAACCAAACCCTAACAAAAAAAAGTACAGAGGGACTTACCTGGATTACAGCAGTAAATATACATACTTTTATTTCACACAATCACAGAATCACTGAGTTCAGGTTGGAAGGAGTGTCTTGGGATCATAAAGTACACCCCTCCGGCTCAAGCAGGCTCTATTAGAACAGCTAAAGACTCTGTCTAGCTGGGGTTTGAGTAACTCCCCAGAATGAGACCCCACAACCTCTCTAGGCAACCGATTCCAGTGTTCTTAGCAATCCCCTTTGCTAGCAGTTGTTAAATAATGTAGTACAACATATGGTAAGAGTGAAGATAAGTTTTAAGGGTGTTTTTCCAATCTAAGAAATAATGTCTTCAAATGCAGACAAGATCACTTGATGGAAACTAGACATAAAACACTGCAGATCTGAACCGTGCCTTGCTCTCAAAAAACATATCATAAAGTATAGGTACAGGTCATTGTTTTCTTTTGGATTTTCTACATTTCCTGTGGGTTTAGAGATGGGGTTTTGCTCCTGGGTGGTAGACATAAGAGCTCTAGATATTTCTTTGAAAATAAAGTGTGAAATTTAGAGTAGGAGAGGGATTGTGTTACCTATGTGAAGGTTTGGGGTTTTCCCCTAGTATTTACATTGCTTTTTCACATATTTTATTTCCTTCACTACGTGAATAAACAATTCACATGATGTAGGCAATATAAGGAGTTCTTTGATGGCAAGTAGTTTTCTTTATCCTACAACTCCTATAGATGTCTGAACACTGGAGAATGTTATATGGGTTTGTTACATTTCCTAGAAGTTGCATGTCCATGAACAGTATCCACAAATGTTCTTCTATGATAGATATACTATAGTAATCTTGAACCAAATAAGAAAATGTAATTTAATTTAGAATAGAACTTAATTTAGAATAATTTTATCAATTCTTTGTGTCCATATATGAGCATGTAAAAATGAATACTGATAACAAAACTATACATGGAGTTTTGCAGTGCACCAGGTGTCTTTTGTGAGACATGAAAAATAAGCACATGAACTGAAGAGAAACATGCTAAAACCAAAGAATGAAATATTCATTTGGACAGTAAATATTTTAAGTATAGGTGGTAAAAGTTTTCCTAAAATAAAATATTTAATGAGAGCACTGTAGGTAAAACCAGATTGGAACAGTAAACTAGGTAATGAAACAAGAAGAAAGAATGATTAAAAATTGTGAAGACTTGCTAAGACAACAACAACAACAACAAAAAACAACAACAACAAAAAACCCAAACCAAACCAAAACAACAAAGGAGTTGTCTTAGAAACAAAGAAAAATTCATTCTTTCTAGAGGGGACAAAGGTGACCAAGCATGTGTTTCAAAAGCAAGTATTTTATATTGTTCAGAGCAGTTCTTTCAGGATTACACAGGTGACCCAAGAAGATATGGACAGACAGAGGTTAAAATGGGAGGAAATTTATTGCCCTCCATTAGACAGACAGTCTCAGATTCCAGGGCATTAGTGCACCTATGCACTAGTCTGTGGGTGTACAAGGCAATACTTCTCAGTGGGAGTAGGAACAGACCCTGCATGTAGCTAAACAGTACTAGTTGAAGACTTTACCTGAGGCTTTGGGCAGAATGAAATGTTAGAGAGAAACTGCCTGGACTGCAGCTTGTGCTTGGTAGCAGAAATGCCAGTTGAAGGAACTGGCTATGGAACAAAATGGTCTGTGAGTCTGTGACTCTGACCCTGAGAAACAGGAAGGAGAGGGACTTCTTGAGCACAGGGCTTGTTGCAACAAGAACCCTGATTAGAAGAAAACCTGTAAGTTTTTTTTCTTTTCTTTCTGCTGGATTAAGAGAAAAACAAGACTACTTGTCTTTTTAATCTTTTTTTTGCTTTTTTCTATGTAAGCAGCATTACATTTAACTAAAATGTTTACTTTAGGAGAAAAAGCATTATAGAGGCCCAAGTTTTGGGTAATGTTCAAGCCAAGGAACCAATAATGACAGTAACAATATTTTTGTCACTGCTGCACATCTCTGAACACCTCTTTTATGGTCAGATCTGAATAGCCTTAACTGAATTACATTAGAGTTTTATTGAAGAATTTTAAACCAGTTCTTTCTTCTAGGAGTAAATCTCTGAAGTGAGGAAGATCCATACAATAGCTACAACCCAAGAGCTGCATTTAGAAAACTTTACTGTGGCTGAAAAACATTATAAATAATGGCACTGAATTTAGATGAGAAGCATGCTGCTCAATGCATGTAAGTCAGCTAGCCTCTGGGCCAAGGTGGAAAACTTTGAAGACCCAATATTTATTTATTTATAACTCTAAGTGCCTGAAATATATTCTTTAATCTTACTGAATAATTAGAGTATAGATTTGTGGTGTGTGTTGTGTTCCACTTCAAAAGGAATACACAGATATTATCAGAATGCATCAGAAAAAAAAATATCCAGGGCTCTGTGGTTTTTAACTGGCAGCTCATAGCCCAACAGACTGGTCAGGAAGGAACAGTTTTCTACCCTGTAGACCTTGGCAGGAAATGGTATGATAAGGTAGGATGGCAAAAGACCTCTCTTAAATCCTGCCAGTTAACCAATGATAACTGGCCTATTTGGATGTTGGGTCTACTTGGGAAAACACAAGCATATTTCTTTTTTGTTCAGAAACAGGAGCCAAAGCAGAGAAATGTCCATCAATAGAGGTGCTGCTCCAATGGGGCTGGGCTGAGGACAGTCTAAAAAGACGGTGTGCATTTTTGTTGAGTAAAACTGGTGCCTTGAAAGGAAAATACAGAAAATGAATAGTTCAAGGACAGTGTTTGTAAGCCAGGAGGAGTTTTGTTGTGTTCCTCTGGGGTAGCTGACAACTCACATTTAGTAGTTTCATTCCTGTTAGACTATTGTAACTGGGAGCCAAATCAATTCTGCTTTGTTTAAGAACAGTTCTGGGAATGTTTGATCGATATTCACTTCCCCTTTTGGCTCTTTGAACAGCTAAGTGATTTGTATCTTTATTCTACTATATAGCACCTGTTATTCACAAACCTCATTGTGCTTTGTTTATCACCTGAGAAGTCCATGACTTAGAAGAACATTTTATTTGATCCACATGGGACTGTCAACAAAAGGATATATTCTTCTTCAGAGCAAGATCTAAAGACTCATTTTATAAAACAATCATGTAGAATTACAGAGAGAAGAGATGGCCAATTTACCATTAACAAGTTAATAAAAATTAAATTTTTTTCCCCTGTTATGGAAAGGACCATTTCCTCTCTTATGGCTAAAGTATAGCAAATCCATTACCTATATTCTTAATTCTTGGACAGCCTTTAGCCCTCAACAACAATATGCCACTGTGTATAATCACTTGGGGTGGAAAGCAATAGGGACATCTAAATAATTTTTTAAAATCACAGAGCTGTGAAAACCGGCCTCTAGCTACCCAAGTTCCAAGTCACAAAACAAAGAGGCTTCACTTGCTGCATTCAAAAGTACAGAGAAATTTAAAGTTTCCAAAGCCTTTTGGGGTTTAAAAGGAAAAGTTCTTATTACTCAAGTATGTATCAGCTAACAAATTCCTGCACAATTGACACAGAGTTAGGGACTTCTCCTATTGTCTTGTCTTTGATGCATTGTACACAATGAAAACACCTCTCACCCTTTCTCCCAGAAGTATAGATACATTAATGGGACTTTAGCCTCATAAAGGGATAATACTATTGAGGTGGCTACTAATACAGCACACCTGTCATGGCGCTACATTTATTGCTTGAATATATCTTTCTTCTCGGGCTTAGTGCAAGGGTGACCAGTTTTTTCTCCCTATGATATTTCTTGGTTAGGTAACAGCCAGTAATTCAGTCATGTCCTCATTTGCACTGAATTCAGTGAAAATAGAATCATCATAAAATGATATAATGGTTTGGGTTAGAAATTATCTAAAAATCATCTAGGTTAAACACCCTGCCGTGGACAGGGATACCTTCCACTGGAACGACTTGCTCAAAGCTCCATCCAGCCTGGCCTTGAACACTTCCAGGCATGGGGCATCCACATCATCTTTGTGCAACTTGTTCTAGTGCCTCACCACCCTTACAGTAAAGAATTTCTTCTTTACTTCTAATGTCAAACTATCCTTTATCAGCTTAAAGCCATTTCTCCTTGTACTATCACTGCATGCCCTTGTAAAAAATCCCTCTCAAGTTTCTTTGTAGGCCTCCTTGAAGTACTAAAAGGCTGCTAGAAGGTCTCCCTGAAGCCTTCTCCTCTCTAGGCTGAACAATTCCAATTCTCAGCCTTACCTCACAGGAAAGGTGCTCCATCCCTCTAATCATCTCAGTGGACCTTCTCTGGACTTGCTCCAACAAGTTCATGTCCTTCCTGTGCTAGGGCCTTCAAAAGTGGATACAGTACTCCAGGTGGGGTCTCATGAGAGAAAAGCTGAGAGGAGAATCACCTTTGTGACCTTCTAGTCAGGCTCCTTTTGATGCAACCCAGGGCACAGTTGGCTTTTCGGGATCCAAGTGCACACTGCCAGCTCATATTGAGCTTGTCCACTCATACCCCCAAGTCCTTCTCCCCAGGGCTGCTCTCAATCCATTCTCTACCCAGCCTGTATTTGTGTTTGGGATGTCCATTACCCACGTGGAGGACCTTGAACTTGGCCTTCTTGAACCTCATGCAGTTTGCAAGGGGTCACCTATCAAACCTGTCAAGGTCCCTGTGGATGGCATCCGTTCCCTCCATGGATTGCACTAGACAGCTTGGTGTCATCAGCAGACTTGATGAGATTGTGCTCACTATCCATGTCATTGATAAAGGAACAGTGACAGTCCCAATGCTGAACCCTGAGGAACACCTCTTATCACTGGTCTCCACTTGGGCATGAGGCCCAGTTCCTCATCTTCTCACTGGTCTGTCTGTGAAATCCATGTCTCTTCAATTTAGAAACAGGGTATCATGTGAGACAGTGTCATATGCTTTGCATAGTTCCACGTAGATGTGAGTTACTTTTCTTAATCCACCAATACTTTAATCCCATCATAGAGGGACACTAAATTTGTCAGACATGATTTTCCCTCAGTGAAGCCGTGCTGGCTGTCAACAATCACCTCCTTATTTTCCATATGCCTCAGTTAGTTTTCAGGAAGCTCTTTTGGAGGTGTCACATCCTGGATTATCAAAATACTCAGTTCCCTTGAGTAATGGCTGTTCTTTTTTCCATTGCATGTCAAAGAAAAGGTAACTTTGAACTTCTGTAATTTTGTTTGATCTTCCTAAAAAAAAAGATACTCTTAAAAGGCTTCCCTACATATTTCCATCTGGAATACATATTGTTTATGGTGTTTGTATCAATATTTACTCAACTGAAAGGATACTGCAGACAAATATATCTGCAGAATGTCTTCCATTATTGTACCTTCTTCCAGCATCTAATGCACTATATATATTTTAAGGTTAACTCCAGAGAGCACCTATAGAGAGTACTTTATAGAGATAATTTGCCTTTTTTTTCATTTTTCCTTTTTTTTTTTTTTTTGGAGCTGACCCCCTGCTAGCAATTCCAGACATGTAAAGCCTAAGCAAAAGTCTTGATGCAGTTCATCTTCTTTCAAAGTAAACTTTGCTGAAATGGGATGCTTTAGTTCAGAGTATCTTACTTGTATACTACCTGGGCTTTTAAAATAAATTACTCTCTTGGAATGGGAGCAAGGGATCATACAATGAAACTGCCTTCGAAATTTCTCAGTTCCCAGGATTTTAAGGTATAGAGCTACTCATGCAGAATGGTCATTTTGTCATTGCTCTTCATGAAGTCTTTCAAACAGAAGTCTCTGGTTTAGCTAGTGCATCAAACTAAGAAATTTATGTGGTGGTAGCAATTCTATGTTGAAATCCTTCGCAGCAGAGTTTTTTACTTGTATGACTTGTCTATTGATGCTGTCAATATGATAGCTTGATAAATGGCATTTCTCATAAATCATTATTTTTGAAGATTGTATTTCTATCTAAAATTAGTATCACTTCTTGAAGGGAACAGTTTAGTTATGCACCAGAAGAGAAATACTAAAAATCTTTGAAAGGCAAGTTATTTGCTAAACCAGAATAATGCAGTGCTTTACCATAACTGTTCACATGCCCCTTAAAAGATGGCTTTTGAAGTAGCCCAGCAGCAGTCTGTTCTTTAGCAAGTGTGACTGCAGTCATTTACACTTCCAGTTTTCAGGTGTTGGTCATAGGCAATTTTATTTTCTGAAAGATTATAAGGACAGACATTATTGTCATTATTGTGAATCTAAGATAATTCCTACAGAAAATTATTTACTAACAAAGTCCAGGGAATTATTTTCTTTCTCCAAGTAGAATTTTTTTGTTCAAGTAAGTAGTGAGTTTTCAGAATTTTAGTTATTTTTTGCATTGCCATGGGAGGTTTTCAAAGACAGAAGTTTCCTCAGGTCTTTGAAAACCTTCCACATTATTCTTTTTATTTTTTCTGCATCCATTTTCCTATCTCTGCTGCTTTTCAAACTATAGAAACACTCATGTGAACCTGGAGGAAATATGTGCTCTATAGTCAACTTCTAATTGCCCTACTGGGTCCATCTCATTAAATGTTATGTCGTATTATCCATCTATATCTTAGCCTTCAAACATAAAATGTGACCTTGGCCTGTGTTTCAGCTACTATAAGATCAGATTTCACTATAGCTTGCACAAGAGACCTTCAGGGGGAAACTAAGGTATCTAAAAAAGGGTTTTAATGATTGGGTAGGTGACATCACTGAGCCTCAGGATCAAAGAATCTGATATGTACTACCTCACCATTTTGTGGAAAAAAATAGCTGTATTTTATACCAGTTCTGATCATTAAATGCTTTATATCATTTTTCCCAAGAATCAGTCCACAAAGAATCTAAACTTTATCTCTGCACATCAAAGCACTTAAACTCACATGCAGTGAACCCAATTGTTAATCTGTCCCTTCAGGATAAGTAAAACCAATGACTAAGTCCCATAATTGGTCTTGGCAATCATAAATCAGTAAAAATTATCAATTATCAAATTAAGCAGTTTCTGGTGGAAGAAAGTTACTCCACAGGACAAACAGTAGTCCCAAAAGTCTTTTTTGACAGCAGCATAAACCATTTCTCCTTGGGTCTGGTCATATAAAATGCTCACTACATGTAAAGGTATATATTTTGTATTTTCCTTAAATGGTATTCTAATGAGTCTATATTTGGCTTCTGGAGATTTAAAATATGTAAAAATATTATTTAGGAAAAGTCCTGAATGTTTTTATCGAATACCTACTAATAAATAGTAAATCTCTCCTCCAAGTGACATACTAAACTTGATACTGTCCCTTTACACAAGTGACAAGCCTGATAGCACTAGAAAAATACCTCCATTGTGACTAAGATTTCTATTTTAGTAATTTTCATAATTTTAAACACCTGAAATGTAGCCATATGAAAAATATGCATGTTGATAATCTGGTAATCTAGGCTAACAAGAGAAGTATTAAGAACTGTATTTATTGTTATATATAAATGCATACGCATACCCACACACATATACAGACAGACATACACTTATATAAACAGAAAAGCTGTCAAAATGAAAACAAAATGGAGCAGTCAAGTGTAAAATTAAGGAGTAGATGCAGAGAGTTAGGGAGGAAAAATCACAAACCTGACTCATCATGGTTGAGGAGTAATGAAGCAAGAGACTTTGATTTTCTTTTCCTCTTTTTCCTCCTCAACTGGCCAAAACATACTGTTAAACCACAAACATACCACTCATTAAAAATAGGAAGGAAAGGAAAGGAAGAAAATATTTCCCTTGCCTCTCAACATAGCAGGGAATGAGAGGACAAAGGAAGAGTGGGTTAAATCTTAACAGTAGTTGATTCATTAATCCCTCCTGTGGTACTTGCAAAACTGTAGACTCAGAGTCATACAGAAGAGAACCATGTCTGGACTAGATTAACTGGATTTCTCCACACCTTTTCCATTGACTACTTCTTCTTCTATGGCCAGTCTCTTGCAGAAATCCACAAGACTTTAATTACACACTGTTATACTCATGGATGACACAGTAAATTTTTTTCTTTTCTGTGCCTCTTAGATCTTTTTCACTTCCTTACCTTTAAAGGTAAGAACTGACTTTGTCAGAAGTCCTGTATTATAAGTAACTGCAAAAAAAAGTGAAGAGTTGTTGGGAAAGGTCTGCTTGACAGGAGAAATAAGCATTCTCTACAATGGATACTTTACAGCAGGCTTCTTGAACTCAGCAAAGTAGGGGATGTTCTCAAAATAGCATACAGAGCTTAACAGATACAACTGGTCCAATTCAGATGTCACATAAATAGGAGCAGACAGAGGGAGTAAGCAACACTCCCTGGTGTTCGTGCTAGAGCTTGAAGTGGCATCACTTGAGTAGCAAAGTGATTGGAGAACAGAGCTGAAACAGGCAAGCTGACTTGCAAGAAGAGAAATACAGAGCACAGTGCAGGACTCTTACTGTTTTTGGAAGACAGACAGATGGGAAAGAATGTATGCATTATGTAGGCCAGTGTCTGAGCTTTGAAATGTTTGAGTGCTCAGGACTAGATTGGATAGGACTTGGAGTAACTCAGTCTAGTGGAAGGTGTCCCTGCCCTTTGACAGGAGGGTTAGAACTAGAAAATATTTAAGGTTTCTTCTAATTTAAACCATTCTATAAGTCCATGGTGAGTATCTGTATAGGTTCTTCCAAGTTCCAATTTTTATAAGCAGTGATCTTAATCAATGGCACTTTCTCATGGATTAAGTTTGGCTCATGGACTACCACATAAAGAAACTTGGCACAAGAATATGAAGATATATCCATGTGCTACCTATATGGAGAGGCTTGTGGTACCAGCCAGTGCTGGAGGTAATTAAAACCTACTTACTGAAATAGCCTTCCACTTTTGCTGAGGAATATAGATTCTTTTTCTACTGTTCTCTGGAGCTGAGATCTGCAACTGTTTCCAAATTTATTTATGCACATCACAAGTCACAAGTTGTACCCCCTGCTAAGTTTGGAACTTATAAATTATCTAGATGCAAGAAGAAAAAAATCAGAATGCTTCTTCCAAAATTGCTCAAGTATTAGTTTAATTAATGTTATGCTATGCAATTAAATCTGTCTGGAAGAATGAAAAAATAGAGTAGAAAGAAAGAAAGAAAACATTACACCATGAGCGTGTAAGCCTTGGAAAAGTCTATCCTCTATAAATGGGAGACTTATCTAGGGGAAATAGATAAAGAATGAATTCAAAGCATATTCTATAAGTCTTGTTTACTTTTGCCCATAGGGTTCTGTATGTCAATAGAAGCATTCCTATTAATACCTGTATAGCAAATTGTATTCTAAGTCCTTAAACCCTAAAGTATTTCTTATACATCTAAAGAACTGGTTGAAGAAATTATATGTAGATAGTTTGTTCTTAATTTCAGCTACATAGCATTTATTATCATGCCTCAATAATGCATGGAGAGTCCTTTCATTTGGTGCAGTGTTGTTTCAGACAGCACAAATGAAATCTGCCTGTAGTGGATGTTACCTGTTACTGGGTGGAAACATTTGTTACGTCTAGTATGTGCTGCTTCAACAGACGATAAAAAAGATAAACAATTGATTGCAAGCAAAAGCCAAAACAAAAACATTACAATAATGCTACTTATTTGCATATCCATAATTAATGGACAATATGAAAATCACTTTTAATGCATGTACAAGTATCTATGCATTTTAAAGTAAAATAAATGCCCTTGTATCTTATCAGTAACACATTTTACATCAAAACAGTCCAAGTACATTTTTCCCAATATATTTGTGTCATCAGAAGTTTCACTCTTAAATAGTATCACATAGCGATTTCTTTACAAATAACATCTATGAAATAGTTTGAGTAAAACATTTACTGTATAATTCCTCATAAATGACTTCTGGCATTTAGATAGAAAGAGCACCACAGGATGTCCTTGATTTGCTGCCCCATGTATCAGAGAGATAATGCACAGGGCTGAGCTGCATGTATTGTAGAATTCCAAACTGGTGTTTCTACCTGTTTGCATCTATAGGAGGCTATGTGCCAAAATCTAATTCTTTCTCCTGCATCTGTGAAGAGCCTCTGAGCAGCAGCAGCCAGCAGAGCCCTTGTCCTCTTGCTGTTGTGGTTCAGAAATGCTAGCAGTGCAGCTGACGAGCTCTTGAGCTATGCAGCAAGCATGTACTTGCACCAAAATTTGAGACAGAGAGTTCTGTTGCTCAAATGAGAAAATAAAATTATGATAACACTAGATCTTAGAGAGATGGATTCCCAGGCCATTCTTTGTTAACTGACCTTGACATAGTGAACGAATTAAAGAAAAGGGCCTGGGGGGACACATAACAAAGGCTATTGATTGTGTGGTGACTGTTGGCCTCTTTTGTACTGAATATGAAAGTCATAATCAAAACCTAGAAAAAATAAAAGAGGAATCTTGATTTCAAACCTGATGTTGAACAGGCAAGTAAACTGCCTACTTGTGAGAAAAAATGTCAGTTTGTTTGCAGATTAAGGTTTTGGTGGAGTTTCCTTATGATAATCTGCCTCTTCTAGAAAGATGGGTTCCTTTCTCCAACATAAATGACTGGCAGTAACAGTCCAAGGCAAAGCCTTCATGGCAATTATTCCTCTCCAGAAGGTTTTGGAAATTGTTATTCCCATTTCACCAAACATTGTGATTCCAATATTTTAATTTCCAAAATAGAATACACCATCAAGCAACACTTTTTCATTTTGTCTCTGAAACAAAGCTGTTGGAGGAAGGAGGGAAGAGAGATATTAATATAAATAAATAAATAATGTTTTTCTGTTCATGACCAGCTCTAGCTTTAGTATGTACACATCACTGTATGTTAATGTGCAATGGAAATGCTCTGAGGAGCTGACCTCTTTCTACCTGTATTCATTAGGAGTGAAGGATATCATTCTGCAAATCTGGACCTGCCCCATCTCAATTGGTTTTAGGGGGTTTTTTGTCCTCCCAGAGTCTTTATTGAAACTCCCAATGACTTCAGTGGAAGCAGTACCAAGACCTAAATTCTCTAAAAAATTAAATTTAAATGAAACTCCAAAAGCAATACCTCACCTTCTCCTGTTCCCAAAATGGAATAATACATTGATTTTGTAGCCATGGTTTGGAGAATCAATCACAGATTAAGTGGGGCTTTTTTTTCAAGATGGGAATTAGAGGTAAAGCAGAGGGAAAATGCTTTAAACAAATTGTTCATATTGTCTGCCAACAACTATTTGTTTTTTGTAACTCAGCATTACTGATGTTGCTAAATTAGAACTACATATTGTAAAATGACATGATGTCTGTTCCATAGGGGCAGAGGAATGCTGATGTGAGAGCCCCTCTTAGTGAGGAGCAGTTGATATATGTGCAAGCAGTTTTACAGTTTTGTCAAACAACATAAAGTGTTATTCTGGATTTACTAGTAGGAAATAAAATCTAAATTGAAATTAAGTTTTTAAATGACACAAATTTCCAACAATTTTCATGTCACCACTAAAACACCCACATATCCTGTTAAAATATAGAACCTTAAAGTTGCAGTAGTATCTTGAACACAAACCCAAGAATATTATTTACTCAAGCAAAACTTTCTATGTTACTGCTGCTGGAAAATGAATAAGTATTATTCTCTAAATTGTCTTTGTTACCATTTAGTTGCAATTACTGATAGAAACACTGGCTCCACCAGCAGAGGAGAGGGTCTGTAGAGGGTTCAATCCTGATGTCTTACCATCCTTCCATCTTGAAACCTCAATGAGGTTTTAGCTCTGTAACCATTGACATGCAGTTTGAGGCAGTTTCAGGACATATACTTTTAGTGTTCAAATCTTAGAAGTATAATCCTAAATATTCTCTGGAGTCAAATTATGGTTATTTGTCTTGGTTTGAGGAGAAAAACCAAAAATGTTTACCCACAAGCGGGGGAGGGGGCCTCCTCCACAATAATCACACCACTCTTTATCAAATTTAGAAGAAGGAACTTTAATACAAGAAGGATAACTGTTCTTAACTGATATATATATATATATATATGTAAACAGATCAGAGCAAACCGCTTCCCCAACAAGAGAAAAACAACCAACCAAACAACCAACCAAACAAAAAGGTTATACTTATGGCAGTATCAGTGTTACAGTCCGGGGCAGCCTGCAGTCAGCAGTGAGGCGCAGTCCGGGCAGGTAGGCAGAAGCCAGCGGTGAGGCGCAGTCCGGCAGGCAGGCAGAAACCAACAGCGAGGAGCAGTCCCGGCAGGGAGGCAGGCAGGCTGGCAGCGAGGAGCCGTCCCGGCAGGGAGGCAGGCAGGCTAGAAGCGAGAGCAGCCCCGGCAGGCAGGCTAGCAGGCTGGCAGGAAGAGCAGTCCCGGCAGGGAAGCAGGCAGGCTAGCAGGCTAGAAGCGAGGAGCCGTCCCCACAAGCAGGCTAGCAGGCAGGCAGCCTAGCAGCCAGGAGTGAGGCACAGTCCGGGCAGGTAGGCAGAAAACCCACAGCGAGGAGCCGTCCCGGCCGGAAGGCAGGCAGGCTAGGAGCCGTCCCGGCAGGAGGCAACTGACGCCCCCCGCCTCCCAACCCCCCTTCCCCCCAGCCGTGTGTAGTCCCCAAAAACAAAAGAGACAACCTGCCCCCACCCAAGAAATCAGCAGTTAACGACTCTTTTTGTTAACTCCTGGCATGGGCAGTTAGTGGCAGGGGAGAGAATTTACATAAGAATTCCAAACTACAACATTATTGACTTTTGAAATAGAAGTGGTAAGTTTTGTTCCTTTTTTTCCATTTTGGAATGGTGTGTTTATGTTCAAACTCAACTTCTCCTTATTTTATCCCTATCATTGACTTTAATGGAGAGAGCAACAGACGGGGTTTGTCCAGCTGGGCAGATAATATTGAAAAACAGGCAATTCCATATTTATCATACTTCACATTTTTGCATCAATGTCTGCAGTCAGCTGTTTATGCTCAAATTTTGTGGTTCACCATTGCTTGTAGCTTTATCTAGTCCATTTTTGTTTCTTTTAAAGACTAATTCATCTTCTTCAGTGCTGACTCTTGCCCTTGCTTTAGCTAGTGTTAGGACAGAGGAAGGTGATGCAGGCAGTAGCCTCTATAGAAGCAGGTCTGCTTGTTTGATATATTGCTTGGTTCTCTGTCTGTGGAAAAGTAAATCTACTTACAAATATCTTCAAAGGAAGAAAAAACCCTCTTTTCCTCTTCCTCATTAATATAAAAGAAAACCTCTTTTGTAGAGTGCAAATTGTTTGGGACAAGAAAAAATTATGTTTTTTAAACAAAAATTAGTCAAGTAAACAGTTTCATTTAGATTGAATTGCAGTAAAACATATTTTTCTTCCTAAAAGGCAAGTTCAATGACTCCTTAATATAGAATTAAAGTAATTTTAGGTGTTACTGACAAATTGTCAACAGGAAAAGAAGAGAGCTTGTTTGCCCACTTGTGGAAAGAATCTAAAAGTGAAAAGGTGGGACCTGGTGACTCTTTTCTGAAAAGCAGAAGTTCACTGACTTCAGTATGTAAATCAACATGTTATAATCACAAACATTGATGAGGATCACCTCTTGTCTAGGAAGAAGAGCTCAAAATTACTACAAAATTGGGTTACAGTGCAGGATTTAGAATAATCTATCTAAATCATATACAGGTATTCTTCGCTGGAGCAGTAAAACATATTTAGAGGGAAGGGAAGTCATGTTCAACCTGACACTGCTCTGCTGGGATGTTCCAAATCCTGGGACCAAATGCTAGCCTGTATCCTGCTCTCCTTTCTGTCCATTAATGCAGAAAGGAATAAAAGGAACAATCTTCCAGTGTTTCCTGCTATTGTAGGAGGAGAAAATCAGCTTAGTCCATGGAAGGAGGATAAAACTGAATCCAAGGCAAAAGTGTTGGCTTAGAGAGCTTGCTGTGATGTGATTTAGGGTGAGAAAAAGCAGGGGTTTACACTCCAGAGCATTTCATTTTCTGTTATAAGGATTGGTAATCAAAAACGTATTTGTTACTGGAACGTAGCAAAATTGTGTGATCTGAAAACACAGTAAGGGCTGGCAGGCAGGCAAATCTGACCAGAACAATTTACTAATACCTCAGACAGTAGTCTGAGTCCAGTCATGATTTTTGATAGCTGTGTCCAGGTTAGCCTGTTGTTTTACTTCAACCTCAGGTTGCCAGAGCAGGGAGGGAAGTGCTGATGAAAAAGTGGTCAAACAACTAATGGCTGGGAAATCTGGAGAACTGCACTTCTTTTCTTTTCTGAGTTTGGACAAATGTTGCACTCCTGGCTAGAGTACCATTAATTTACTTCATATGATCATTTCTCTCTATGCAACAAGACTGGATTAAATTGTGCTAGAAACTGCAAAGAACCAGCTCTGGAGTCAGGGAAGCAAGAGTGCTCCTGCTCAGATTGTTTACTTCATCTATTCCTCTGATTTATGGATGTAGTGGGGGATTGACCTTATCATGTTTGAAAACATGGAATCCCATAAGAAATGTCAGGATACTGAGTTGCAAACACGCCAGGATGAAGCAGAAATTTAGATGCTGTATATTTCTCTGCACATGCAGATAGAATCTGTTCTGAAAAGAGATTTGATCCTCCAGTTACATTGGATAAAGGAGCTGACCTCATGTACGCATTAAGGCTTTTAACTTACACTGATCCAAATTTTATCAATTTGATATTGCAATTTTGAATATAGAAATCTTTCAAAATTCACAATATAGTGTATCTTAGTTGATCTGTGAAAGTAAAATACCTAGAAAGATTGCACATACATTTTTATGTGTTTTAATTTCGGGTCTGAAAAACTGATTGTGTATGATCTGAATGCACTCGTTGTTTTAGAGTAATCAAGCCTGATTATAATTTTCCCTTTTTTGTCTCCTTAAAAAACAACCCTAAACCCAAACAAAAATAACAATTTTCTCATCTTCTGGGGTAACATGCAAATGAACTGCTGACTCATAAGTACATGTGTTTTACACAGATTGCCAGCTTGAGAAAAAATGATGAGAGACTGTAGGATTTTGTATCTAAATATGTTTTATTGCTTTTGAATTTTGTGGATGCCACTTGCTAATGTGTACATGGAGTTTATGCCAGAAAAAAAAATCAGTGTTTTATCCTCCAGGCCTTCCATTTAAAAAATTAACTTGTGATTAATTGCTGCATGCTTCCATTACTGCAATGTAGATGGATTTTAAAAGCTTTGTGACAAAAAGATACACCTTGGGGTATTTTAATTGCAGCAGCTGTAAAGCACTCAGTACTTTTATTTTGTATTTTTTATATTCATAGTGATTGAAAAAGCAACTTCAGCTAGGATCACAGGATAATATCATCAGTTCTGTTCTTCTCCAAAGTTTGATTTTCTACTTGTGTTTAGGAAGCTGACAACCATATCTGAAACTCATTGATTAACTGCTTATAATAGCTCATCGTCTCAATGGAATAAATCAACAAATCTTTTCCCCTTTGCTGAATGTACTCCTAATAACAACAAAATCGGGGCAAAGATATTTGAAATTGAATTAGAATAGTGATACTCTGGTTTATTTATTCAGAAAAAAAAGAGCATTATCTAAAGAATAATTTGAGATCTAATTAAATGAAATCTGATTTTAGATTAAATTAATTGTTCATTTTGTTGGTGTAAAGAGCATATTTATCTGGGAGTTCTATCCTTGTTTCATAATTTTATTTGCTTTTTATCAGGAATGAGAAAAACATCTTAAAAGAATGCATGCATTCAATTGACATTATTTAATCCAATGCATCTAAGGTTTCTCCTCCTATTTTTTTTTTTTTGTAAACCCATTACCCCATGCCCCATTCTTTCATAGTCATCCACATAACTTGACATTTCTGCTTCCTTGTCAAATCTCACCAGATTAGTAGTGTTATTCAAGTGGGTGGGGTTGGATGTATTTCTCTTTAATTTTGTATTTGAAATCTAGATAACCTGCTGGGTATTCTTGTTCCAGTTCCTCAGGCTTCTCATCTGCCCAAATATACCAAAAAACAGATATGTATCCTTTCTATAAGGAAACTAATGCAACCTAGAGAATGTCTCTGCTGAAGAATACAATTGTATTAAATTGTTAAATTGTTAAATTGTTAAATTACTGTTTGCAAATCCCTACAATAGAAAAAGAATGCAGTGTTTTGAAATAAAGCAAATTTCAGCAGTTTTAGACAATTGCTTACTACAACTGCAAAAGAAAATTTGTTTATTTTTTCACTGAATGTAAAGAGACTTTTATATAAATAGAATCAAATCCTTTCAAAAATCTGCATTTGATAAAGAAGAATGAAATGATACTTCACAGTGGATGTGCTGAATGAGACACATATATGAACTCTTATTGAACTCTGATTGATTGAACTCTGACTTTTGAAGAACTTTCAAAAAGCAAAGTAGATAGAAATTTAGTTCTCTGCTGCTTATTTTGTGGAGCAAGGGCTTCAGCCATGTGTTTTAAGGGACTCAAATCTGGATGTTTGAATTTCTTATCAATATTTTGACAGATGGATGTAATGCACAGCTTTAAAATCCACTTAAGTGGTAGGCCAGGTTGTCTGTGAACACAGCTCAAAGATGTGCATCCTCCTAGTAAGGTAAACAAAGTTTTGCGGAGACAAGGGACTTCACAACACAAACCCATAGGATTTAAGTGAAGACATTTTATTCCACACAGCACAGATTATATAGGGTTACAGGTACATCTTATTGGCTAAAAAGGTCTCGCCTCAAGCACGTTAGAACTTTTGATTGGATACAAGCTCATATCTCACAAGCCCAATGTTTACATTATCTCATCCTGATGTTTTGAGGTTCGTGTCTGGAGTAGAGCCAGGCCTGGGAGTACTCCCCAAGATAAGCTAGTAGGGAGTAACTGAGGCCTAACGGACAAACAGCAGGTGTGACCTTGCTTTTACTGCCATATCTGCAGAATCCTCTTTTGCTGGGATATCAGCAGAATTCTCGTGGCTAGAGCAGTTGAATTCTCATGGCCAGAGCAGTTTGGATTGCTCAGAAATTCACTTTCTGCAACAATCCTAGGATACTGACATTTGGGTTTGGTACTTCACTGCAGCAAAAGAGCAGCAGTGAAGTGTGGACCTATCAGAAACAATTTTCTTTGAAGTAACAATTTGAGTGTTCAGTCATTTAATGTTAGTAAAAATCTGAAGAAAATCTGATATCAATATGTCTACCCTATATTGGTTCATAGAAACACTTGGAACAGGAAATTATGGGTGAAATTAAACAATTAAGCCAATTGGCATTCTTACATTGATCGCAATGGAGATGTATGTTATGGCTCTTCTTTTCTTGTACCCTTCTTGCCATTGCCATTCAACCTGGTTACACTTACCTGCCTCTGTGTTTGTGTGACAGGGAAAATAGCTAACCAGAGCTCTGCTGTTGTGGGGCAGCATTGCATCATCATGTGCTGAGACTGCTACCAACAAAGTGCATGCAAATTCATCTTTAAGTGAGTCAGGTTTCCCTTGAAGCCTTTCAGTTAGAAAAATGAAAGAAATACTTAGGAAAGGTTAGTGATAAAATCTACACTTTTACTTCTGGTTGTTTTTTTTTTTTTTAATAGTAAAATGTGCAACCTCCCTTCTAGCAAAAAGATATAAATTGTGGATTTTAAGAAACAAATCCTGCTGCACAGCAGGTTTAGACAGGCTGCTACAGTTGGGGCCTTAAGGCATTCTGTGGCTTCCCTGTGGTAAGCCATGATTCTCATTTGTAAAGCCAAGAGAATTCCCACTGTTGCTATAATCATATGCATGATCCTTCTTCCATCTCAGTGCTTCCAGCATCAGTTTATAAAAAGAAAAATAGGGCAAATGTTGTGTGTCATGTAGTCTATCCATAAGCTTAGTAACTCTGTATATTTTGCAGGATATAATTTTGTCCTCAGGAAAAGATTTAAGACTTTTAATGGAAGTCTTAAAAAATAAAACAAAATAAAACAAACAAAAAAAATCCAAGCCAAAACAAAAACCCCATACTAGCCAACCAACCAAACAAACCAGACAACCAAACCCCAAACCAACAACAACATCATACAAAAAATCCAAAAAAAGTGACAAGCCGCTGAGCTGGTGGATGTTTTCCTGATTCAGACATGGCAGTAAAGGCATGAGAATTTCTTACTGTTGAGAATTTTTAGTTAAAATATTCTCATTTTCACTGAACTCCAGTTTTCCAAATATGGAAAATCCTTTCAGAGAAGGTCTGAGTGGTATACCCTCTGTGTTCTGTCAGCTCTGTGCTTGGTGACTTCCTGCCCAGTGTTTGATTTTGCAATTTTTCTATTAACAGCCCTTGATGGACTCATTTCGGCATGTCTTTTTGCTTCTCTTTATTCCTTTGATACCCAGAAAATATAAGTCAGTGTGTTTCACAGGTCAGTTATGTTTTGTGGGTAAAAGTACTTTGGTGTCTTTCAAGACTTCCCTTTGAAAAATTCACTTTGTATCCCCTTCTTCCTGTACTGTGAAAAAGGCTGAATATCTGTTCCCTACTTATGCTCTCTAGGTCTTTCATGATGCTGTAAACCTGTCTTCCCTATTTTCTGTCCTCTGTCATTTCCTTTTCATTGACAAAGAGTGCTAGTCTGCTGCTTCTTGTCCATTATGGAAGCTGCTTCTGAAATTCCTTTGTGTCTGCTGCAGTCCTGTCTAGAATCAGAGAAAAACACAGATTGGAAGGGCCTCTGGAGGTCATCTGAACCCACCTGCAGCTGACAGCAGGGGTTTGGATTAAGTTTATCCATTGGCCCAACAAGACAATTCTGGAATTACTTACAGTAAGGGAGATTCCACTGCTTCTCTGGACAACCTGTTCCAATGTTCAGTTGTTCTCACAGTAAAGAACTTTTTCAATGCAATTTCCTTTTGCAGTAACATTGCTTCTTTTCTTCTCACTGTGTCCTTGTGAAAACAGTGTTTCCTTTCTCTCTATGAACATTCTGTAGACACTGAAAGAATGTGATTAGACTCACTCCTCCGTTTCAGTTGAGCAAACTGAATTCCTTCCACCTTCTAGCATGCATCAAGCTATCCTATCAAACTGGTGGCCCTTCACTGAACCCTCTCCAGTATTTCAATGTCTCTTTTGAAGTGTGACCTAACAAATGCTAAACCAAACAGTGATAATCTTTCATCTGCTGGTTTTACTTTGGCTGCTGCGGTCAAGACCCCAGGTTGCTTTCATTACTGCAAGGATGCACACCTGTCCCAGTCAGTCCTTCCATCCCAGATGCAGGATCTTTTAAATACGTTTGTTAAATGTTATGCAATTCCTGTGGGCCTAGTCTTCCAATCTGTTGAGAACTCTGTATGGTGTAGTGCATATATATATACCTTGTTGCGTCTTACTCTATTTTGTCTCACAGAGTGTGGAGCAGAACTCTGTACATCAGTGGAGGTATGGACCCATGATAGTTTTGCACATTAGCATAATAATGACAAATAATAACAACAATAATAGTAATAATGCTGTATTATGCTAATGTTTATTATTATTATTATTTGTTATTATTTGTTTATTATTAGTTGATATTTGTTTTCTGTTTTGTTCTCTGTTCCTGTATATATTATCAATAGTGATATATTTGCTTTTTTGACCAACACTGAAAATGACTAGATGTTTTCACAAAAATGTCCATGGTAATTCAGAGATCTGATTTGTCAACAACAATAGCTTGTTCAGACCTAGCAGTGTATTTGATAAGTAAAAGGGCATTTTCTTGTCTGTACATATTCATTTCAATTTATCAACACTGAATAATATCTATTATTTTATTGCCTAGTTTTTCATCTTCAAAAAAAGAAAACTGAGATGGGATATAGTCAAATATGAAACAGCAATGTTAAACAGAACCAAGCATTCAGTGGTTCTGACAATGCAAGAAATAGAAGTCATCAAAAGAAGTTGCAGAATTTTTAAAACATACAGAAATGCTTTTATTTCTACACTATTTTCAGTGCTGAAAGCATGCATGATTTCAATAAAAATTTTAAAAATTTGTTTCAAAGTAGTCTCTCAAGACTGATCAAGGACAAAACACTTCAGGCTCAGAAAGTCTCAAACATAATAATTACAAAAATTTCTCTACTTGGCAGATTCCTAATTGTTTTTTCACCTCAAGTGTCTGTTGAACTATATGTTGTGATGTACTACAGCCATTTCATGTTACACTTCTGAAGATAACCTTCATCAACTTCTCAGTCCATCTTAGATTGAAGTTTCCTGAATAATTCTTTAATGTCTACTTCCTTCTTTTTCTAATGGTGGTCAGGGAAAAAAATATTGTTCTTAACTACAAAATATTGCCCTAGAACACTGATGAATAACATGTATTTTGAAGGAAATCATGGTGAGAAAGTTCAATGCAAATAGCCAAAGGAATATGCAGGGAAATGTGTTTGAAAGATTCATAAACAACTGCTCCTGTACAAGAGTTTGTAAGTGTAGTGATGATCAGGCTATGCATAAAAAGTAAGCTTTTCCAGACTCACTGAAGTTTGAGATGAATGCTAGATATTGACATAATTTTTAAAATAAACCCCTGAGGGAGTTCACAGACTGCATTTCCAAACAGTATATGGCTAAAATAACTAGTAATGCTTACATGACTTATGTTTTATTTTTTGATGTTGCACTCAATGTATTTATGCCCTGTGTCTCCTTTTTTTATTTGCACTTCTTTTTAAAAATTCCCTTGTCTTCCCATAGACATAATTGTCTTTATCTGCCAGATATTTGTCACTCATCCTTTGCTACATTTTCCTATTAGAAGGACTTCAATTCTAAAGTGTTTGTCACGGTAATTTCTGACCAAGTGTCGTATTTTCTTCTTTCACTAGCAAGTAATGGAAGTACGTTCTTGGTTGGGTGTGGCAGACAATTCTGGAATGTAGAATGAAGAGTTCCTCTGGTTTTGGGTTTGATTCCTTTTCTGAATCTAGGGAAGAGGGTGGAGAGGAGATCAAGCACTTTAAGCTTCTACTGCCACTGTAGGAATTGATCCCGTCCTCCTTCCACACCACTGCTTTATTTCTTTGCCTATGTTTTCTCTGGTGTTACTACAAGTCCTTCTGGGAGGAACTAGTCTGGGTTAAACCCACAAAGGCAGCAATGTTAACTGAGAAATCCAGGACTACACATGGAAGCAGCATCTGTTCATGTCAGCTTAAAGTGTTAACACTGTAGCTTAAACAGGCTTTATTTGCTAATATTTGCAGCTTCGAGGAGTAGCTTTTACACTTCCAAATGACTGTATAAATGGGTAATCACACATCTCTGCATCACAACTAGTCCCTTAAATTGGTACTGAATGACTAAACCAGTTAATTTTTATTTTCCCCCTCTTTGATGGAGAAATAAAATAAAAATGTAGCTTTAACAGTAGACTCTGCAAGACATCTAAAAGTAGTATATAATAGGTTAATTCCTGATTTTCTTCCATGAAATTGCTTGAATGTTCCCCATTGAGCTACTTGGTAGTGTAGAAGTCGGGTTCTTACTAAAATAAAATGGTATCAGTAAGTGCTTGTTAGCTGAAGAGATGGCCTGTAACTGCACATTTAAGTTAATTTTAGCAACTATTCAGACAAATTCTCACCTCCTCCCCTTCACAGATATGTTCTAATTCCCTAGGAAAAAGGCATAAAAAAAGCCTGAAAATGATGTTTCCAATTACTGTGGCTTTCTCATATTTAAATTCTGTGTGTCTCTGCCAGATAATTGAATAAAATTTGATACATTCTTTTGATCTTTGTTGAGATGATGTAGGCTGTAAATATTGTTTCATTATACTGTTCATGTTGACATAGATTGAATTGTGCCACTTATAGCCTCTTTGGCACAGCTCTGGAATGAAGTGTTCTGCAGTGATTAATGACCAAGAATATACAGACCTACTGTTGAGTGTAGGAGCTCTCTAATCTCTGCTCCTATTCTTTCCCTCAATTCCAGTATTAGTTAATGTGGCTTCTGTGAACACAGCGTTTCTGGTGCCTTGTCATACAGGTTGTACTGCCAGCAGTTAGCATAGTGGTAGCATAAAGGTAATGATCATTAAAATCTCCATTTTCTTAATTCTTGCTTATTGTTGCATCTTTGATGCCTTTCTCACTCTTGTAATTTTTTATTTAGTGTTTAATACAGAAAAGGCTTTTAAACCTGTGCTAGCTTTTTTTTTTTGACTTTACACACACTAAAATCATTTAATATCCTTTGATATGTTATGCCAATTAAGTGATATGTGTGTTAACACAAATATTTAATTTTAAAAAGAGAGATCATTTTGGCCTAAAGCTTTAATTAAATTAGATGCTTTTCAGATGATTGCCAAGACTAAGCAGTCCATTATGAACATTTGCCACTGCAGGAGATTTCTTCTTATTGAAAGACAAAAGGGTAATTTAATCTAGGATTGTTGTAAACTGTACGAGTCCTTCATACTGATAAGGGAATTCTCCCTCTTTTAACCTTGATATGTACCATAGTAATGAATTTATGAATCTTTAAATTCAGCCACATCATTAAAGTGGGGATATGATATTAACACTGCCAAGTAAATTAAAAGGATGAAAATTTATCTACGTAACAATTAAAGACATCAGAGTCAATACCAATTTGTAAATAATTGTAGTTGCTTTAAAAAGAAAAACCAACACAGTAAAAGTAGGTACCTATGGATCTTTATTGCATACTAACTGGAGTTTGATTAAGTCCAATGACAGCCTTCACATGGCAAACAGGATTTTTAGGAAAACTAATTTTCCTTGACACTGGGCTGCTGAGGCACCTAACTATAACTCCCACAAAACACTCTTGTGGTAATACAGAATTCAGCTGTTTCATTATCAACCAATTTTTTGTTGTTGTTGTTTTGGGGCAAAATGTTCCTGTATTTCAGTTTCGCTTAATTGCATGAACATCTTCCACAGATCAGAATCCAGTTTTTTTAATATGCTGTAGACTGTAGTCAGGCGTATATCTCACATTGAAAACACGTCACAGCAGTTTCCTTCAAAATATAGTACAGCTATGCATAATGTATGATAAGACTAGAGAGATCTGCAATGTGAATCAAAGTTTTAATGTCCTAGTTTTCCAGATATTATTATCTATTCACTGTGTTTTTAAAGGAGCCCTGATTAAGAATCGTATCAGCTGTAACAAGCTATAAAGCCGAGCAAGACTTCCAGTGAGAACCTGAAAAAGACTTTTTCAACAAGTGTTAATATTAAAATCATTATTGGGCAACCTGGTTCTTATTTTCCCAGGGTGTGGAGGATTGCATCAGCAGAATTCCACTTGCTGGCAACATGTCGTCACCAAAGATCTTCAGGCAAAGAAATTCAAAGCACAATAGATTTTCTCTTTGTGTCTGGCACAGTTGTCCTTACTAAATGGTCGGGCTGTATTTTTTCCTTTGTATTTGTTGACCAGGTCTTCAAAAGAGAGGATGCAAAATTTCAACCTGCCTTGCCGTCTTGGGGCACATTCTTAAGTTGCTGAATGCCTGGTTTGACTTCAAGTCTTACCTGCCTTCTTGGTCTGCAAAGCATACAAATGTCAGAAAAACTGTTTGAATATAAAACAAACAGCTCAGATTCACATCTGAGTGCAATCCTCTTGTGTGACTGGACCCTCTCAGGCTAGTTGATGCATTTCCCTTACACAATATCCGACTGCTGGAGTCACCTGAATTTGGGGGCTAAATGAAGTTTTCATAGACTGCAGCCTTGTGGACAGTCCAGTCATATCCCGAGTTGCTTACTGTCTGGGGTAAACGCCATGAAATAGTGAAGTGTGACTGATGCTAAGGCTAAGTAAGAGCAGTTATATCTGGACTAAAATGGAAGTGAAAATCAAACACCTTGCTACTTCTGTAGGCATATTAGGAAGTGTTCTCATTAATGTGAGAAGCTCTTCTGTTTTGCTGTAGGGCAAGATTCTTAAGCAGGGATGAGGATTTTCTTTTGTTCCTTGATTTGTTCCAAGGAGATAGTGAAGGAATAGATTTGTGGAGGTAATTTTTGGGTCCCAGTCATGTAACAACTCTAAAATGAACTATTTCAGGTATTGGATGTTGTCATGTTGTTTCTTTAATAAAAACTCTTTACTGAGCAGTATATTATTGAGTGTATTTATTGAGTCATAAGCAAAATTTATTTGATAAATTCTGTATATTTATAGTTGATGGTAAATGCAAAAAAAAAAAAGACAGCAGTGTAAAACTGTTTTCTACACTTTGAATTATTGAGAAGTAATTCTGGTTTATTTAAGAAAATATCATTACAGCAGTAAGCTAGAGAAGGTCCTGTTTGACTGGGTGCTTTACTATCCACAAGTAAGGCAACTGATTCATTACTATTAAAAAATCATTTGAAAACCTAATGCTTGGGATAGGTGCTTACTGGGTTATGGATGTTCATTGTTTGCTTTTCTAGCTGTACTTTTTACTCTACTGGAGAGAACAAAAAGAGAAAAAAGACTTGGGGGAGAGCAGGAGCATGAGGGTCAGTATGAGGGGCAGGTGGAAAAAGTGAGAAGAAATCAGACCAGTGAGGGAAAAGGCAAAGATTTAGTTATAAATATGTCAGCAGAGATAGGAGAGAGAGTGTTGGAGGACACTGCAGTAGGAGGTGCCTACAAAATAAAGGAGCAGACCCGTGTAGTGGGGAGGGATCAGGAAAAACCGTCACTGCTTAATACCTATTTCTCATTGATAAAGGTGGGCCTTGCTGCCACATCTCAGTCTTTGCCAAGTGGCATGGCTGGAGCTGAAGCAGAATTGACAAAAATAAGTGTCAAGGAAAACTGGTTTTCACCTTCTACCATCTTCCCCTCCTCCTGCTGCCCTTGCCCATGCCTGCCCTTACTAATGGCAGTAATGCTGAAAGGCAAGGCTTGTCCATTCACTTGAGGGGTTGAACCTCACATATCAACAGCAGCATTGTGTGGCTGGTTTTGACAGAGAAACTGTGTGTAATGGAAACAGAGCTGGGCAAGAACAACCAAGAGCAGACTTTGAATCAAAGAGTAGACAAGACTACATGTGACAGTCTATGGAGAAGGTTGTCCAAGGCCACCAAAAATGCCGTTAACTCGGACATCTCCTTTACAGATGACCTCAGCTGTTAATGGAAATACAAGCCTTTCAAGACCTTGGCAGCCCATAGCATGTGAAAGGTTGCATGGGACCCACAGTAAGATTGCTTTTGATGCCTTCTGCCAGTGAAGGGGGGACACAGTGCACAGCCTATTGTGTGCCACTTTTACTTTCCCTCTGCATCCCTCTCCAGGATGCTGATGCTCAGCAAAGCATTATAAGGGTTAGATGGTGAAGATTCAGGGACCTGTTATTAGTCTTCTGACTACCCAGGGAAAATTCTGCTTGGGAATGGCTCATGCTCCCCTTCGTCATGCCACATTGTCCTGGGGCTGTACAAAACATCAGGAACAAGCACACACTGCATTTAGCTCATGGCACAGTCTAGTGTCAGCTGTCCTGTATAATCATAAAATGTGTGGAAAACTTGGTGTTTGCTGTGTTTTAAGAGAAAAGTCCTTTTAACTAGAACTTTAGCCAGCTGAAACAAGTGAATTCTGTGAGAATGAGATTGTGATCATAAGCAGATATGCATACCCACATAGTGAGTTGGAGTAACCTAAATAAAGCAAAAAACAACTCTGAAGTGAGGCTATTTTTTTTTTACAGACACTATTCTTACACGTGTAGATTGGTTCAACTTACCACATAGAAGGGGTTTTGTAAATACAGTTTTTGCAAATAACTAGAAAAAACCTCCTTTCTTAGCAAATTTGGAAGTCAGCTGAAAATTCAATCTTAAGCAAATATCTTCATACCTGAGTACTAAAAAACATCTGATGGCCTGTACATATACAACACAGAAGCTCAGGCAGAACATTAACCTGCACTGATAGCTTTTGTGGTTTTTCTAGTTCCCTCTATACTGACCCTATGATTCAGTATGTCGGTGAGATGTTGGTACTAGTACACAGGAAACCCTCGAACATGGAAAATAGTACTTACTAAAATAGATCACATTCCCAGGGGGGAAGTAGCAAAATTACAGGAGATTTGTAGAATAAGGAATAACTAAAATTGCCCAATTATTTAAACTGAGGTATTTTTCTATCAATACAATATCTTGCTGAGCTTCTGGAGCATAATTTAGAGCAGGCATTTTGCCTGCAGATCACAATATAAATATTTTATATGATCTCCCACACTATTAGAATAATAGAGGTAGTGTTATTTAATCCACTCTTGGCAAAGCAGATGCTTGCCAGAATGCATAAAGCACTCAAGGACCTGATTTTGTTGTTGTTGAAACTGGTTGGTAGAATGATCTATCTGAAGTTAGACTCCTCATTGTGGAAGTAGATTTGATGATGCATGTGAGACATGATTTAAGGTTGTGTTGAAGTCTCATTAAAAAAATACATTGTCAATGGAAATGTTAACAATAGGAGGATGAAAAAACCCTTCCTAAAACACAAATGGATAAAGCAAGAGTCTTGTCTGGGTAGGACCGCTGGGAGAGACTACATATTTGCAAATTCTGTGAGTTAACCTTAGCAGAAATTATGACCACAGAGAATGGAGTTGAACACACCTTTTGAAAAGCAGCTGCAAGCATAGAAACTATGAGCCTTAGCAGAGAGCATGCAAGTGCTGTGATATGCATGTAGTGGTCTCGTGAAGTATGCTGCAAGCCAGCAGGATTGGAGAAATGCAAAGTTTAATAAAGCTTTTCCTCATAATACAACCTTTGGAGTGTAATTTAATACATCTCTTGATAGTCATTGTCTCTATTATTCTTGACCTGCAACACATTTCAGTTCCCTACAGTTGATATGCTCTGACTACAGTCCTTGGTCTGATGTGGGTATTTGGGTGTCACAGCAGTTAGGATAGGGGTTTCAAATACTTCTGCTCTAGCTTCCATTTCTACAAAGTGGATGGGTGATGAGTATTGATTGCTAAGCATCATAATTTTGCACACTTGAGCCAGGGTTTAGTAATTAGAATGCTAAAATTCTGTGGAAAATATTTGATGCTATGTCCTTTTTCCCTGAGGTGATTGTGCCTAAAAATGTTATGCGTAGGAAATGATAAAAAGATGAGCATTGTTGTATGCATTTATATGTCATATACTATGTCATTGAGCACACTTCTATTTATTTATGCTTTGTTTTTCATTCTTATTGTAGCTTTTATTGATGTTTTTATAACATGGCATCAGCTGCAAGGCAGAAATGTTTACTCTCTTGGGGTTTTGTTACTTTTCAGTATAGATTAAAAAACTTCAGCAGCCCCTGGATGGATAGGCCTAAGTTAAAAATTTCCATGTGAGTAACAAATATTATAATACAGATAAGCCATACAGCAGCAAAGGAAATTTATAATAAAGGACTACTCTGGCAGTAATAGTCTGCCTTATGTAGATTGTGTGATGAATCATCGCATGTCGCCACAAGACTGCTGCTGTTGAGCTCTGCCAACAAGTGGGATAGTAAAAAGGGTGTGTGAAAGAGTGTAGGGCAGGGCATGCACAAGGGGGAGGAAAGGGACAAAAAAAGAACAGCTATTTAAAACTGGACATCTCAAGCCTGGCCAGTAGTTCGTGTTATATATAATTCAGCCAATTCATTGGATAAATCATTTCATATGCTCCATGAAATGCAATTTGCTTCTATGGCCAAGCATGACAAAGGTTTCACAGAACTGCAGTTGGCAAAGAGCTCTTCTAGGACAGTTAATTCAGAGCCTGCAAGATTTCTGAGGCATCTTGTCAGAACATTAAATAATCACACAATGTCATGAGCGAATATCTAATTAAGAGCCCAATTTCTCAAGGGTGTGAGTACCTGTTACGATGTTCTGAGAACCCTTAATTCCCACTGACAAGAGCAGCAGCTTAGGGTGTTCCCAGCAGGCATTTAATAGAATTGTGCCCTTACTTCATTTGGCCAGGGTAAGTCCAGGCCAGTCAGGTGAAGAGACAGTAATCAAACAAGACAAGATAATAACAAATAGGGTTACATCCCAGCAGGAATGTTATTACTTCCAGATGACGAAACATACCCAGGTGTGAAGTCCCTGTAAAAAGTAGGGACAGATTTAATAATGCACTCTTAGGGGTTAAATTTGTTCCTTTGAGAAAGATCTGTGTATTCATCCCATGCAAAAATATCTGTAAAAGGTAACATGAACCCTTTATCAGCCCAGAGTGTTACCCTGTGTGAACAAGTGACAGAGTTTCCATCTGCAGTTTGGTCCCAAGGACTTCAGTGATTTAGATGACCTCATGAGGGCTGTCTGCCTTATAAAGGCAGACAGCATTTCATCCAGTGTTGAGGAAGCATAAAGCTTGGGTAGAATAAGGAAATGTGGGTGCTGAACTTTCCACAGCAGCATTCTTGTGATTCAACAGACAGGAGAAAATTTGAGGTGGACGGTAAGACTTTTCCCCACTTCTGATATACCTGCAGTTGTATAAAGGACAATAATGTTAAATACAGTCAGAAGAGAATAATCATTGGATTTTGGCTTATGAGGCTTCTTTTACTCAGAGATGAACGTGGAAATAGTATTCTTTTTTGTCATTGTTACAAAAAGAGTAAATTAGTAAGGAACATGGCATTATGTTAAGCACTTTTGTGAGGGTGAAAAGTTAAAATCAATCTTTGTGTTGTCAGGCTCTTAAGTGAGGAATGATGCATTAGACTGCATGATTTTATTTGATTTGTTGGGAAACCAGAGCTGCAGTGCTGTTTCTTGAACGGAATTACAGGCTTCATTTAAAGAGAGATGCAAAGCGCACACATCATTCTGGAGTAGATCAGCATAAGCATTTTCTATATCATGAGTAATGTTTACTGGAAGAAATCAAATCACTGTTACACAGACCATCTGTTTTCTTTGCATGCAATCATGTAAGTGTTTTAGGACAAGCCATCCTTTTTAATCAATTCTAAACCTCTTATCGGAAGACAATGTTTTGTGTAGTAAAATCTATTTTTATGATAAATGTAAGAGTTTTAAATACTGGTTTCTTCTGCATAAATATATATTATGTTATGAACATATTGTTCATAACATAAAGAGTAGGGGAGTACAGCATTAGTTATTATCTGTCAAGAACTTAATTTTAGGGCTTTTTGCGTAGCTATTTTTGGATATTTGTTGGATCTGCAGCTCATCGGTGTTCAACTATTCTAGCAAATAAACATAATGAGTAATATGGTCCATTTATAGCCTGGGAAGTTGCTTCCTATCTACATTTGATAAATGTAGTATAATAGGGTCTCTGTTTTGTAGTATGACTGCTGTGATAAAAGTGAATTCTGTGGAAGATGATTGTCTATTGTCTAAATTCTTGCACTTGGAAACACTGAGGAAAACAAGCCATGGCTTATTAGAAAATGAGTCTGTGCTATGACATAATGACATTAAAAGCTTGAACTTATGGTCCAAAGAGAAGTCGACGAACGTGAGATTTACTTCACGTGTAGGGGTAGCACGTTCATAGTTGTATATGGTCCCATTCATTTTAGTGGGTGCTGAACTGAGCCGGCTGGTTTATTTTCACAGCACTGCTGTGCATTTCCCTGATTCATATATTGTCTTTGGGTGCTCACGGGTTGCTCTTGAATTCATAGGAAGCTGAAGGTCAGCATCTTAAGCAAAGTCTCTTCTGATTTCAAAAGAAGCTGTGTGATTGCAATACCAGAGGTTACTCTGTATTGCATCAAATGACCCTGAAATAAAAGAAAGAAACAAGAACTGTAAGTAAGACAACTGAAAAGTCCCCAAGCAGGTTGGCTATCCTTCTCAATGAGCTTGGCAAGCCTGAATTTTATGTGTTCAGACACTTTCAAATTAATGGTATTTTGTCTGAATAATTAAACTGCTTACTCAGGATTGAAAAATGTATGGTGGTAAAATATTGTGCTTTTTGGATAAACATGAAGAATCAAAAAGGGAGAAACAGGTGGACCACGCACCTGGAAAAATGCTAGTGCCTACAGTCTGATGCCATCCCATGGTACAGTGGAAGTTTTCTGCCCAGGGAAACATCATGTGAAATGAAGGGCCCCTGTAAGTTCTCTTGTGAAGGCTGTACTCAAGATCTCCATGCCCTGTGTCTTGGTACTTACGTAACCTGTGAACTGACAGTATGTTGCAAACTGTGCCTACCAAACTGTGCTAATCAACTCTAACACCTACCTAGACTTAATCAGTCAAGAATCTGATGAGAACTTGTTTGTCAGTGATTTCTTTTTTTTTTATCAGTCTGCACTAATTCAGTAAAAGGGAAAAAGCAAAACAAGGTGAATGGCTTACAAAATTGTGTAGGTAATAGAGAGTGAAAGATAAAATAAAAAACCAAACTGCAATTAGCAGTAATCTAACAGTTTCACCTGTTTGTTTTCTTTTTTTTTTCAAATTCAATATCCTTTCTTTGAGAAAATTATTAAAGGCGAGATTATGTTTTACTGGTTTTCCCCTGGTTTTTCTTCTTACTTTCACCTTTCTTTTATTCAGAGGAAAAAAACATGCAAGTATGTCATAGAAACATAGCATTGTGTTGGTCAGAACAGATCTCTGGAGAGCATCAACAAGGTCCTACCCTAGGCAAGAAAAAATAAGATAACATCACACACAACCTTGTTCAGCTGAATTCGGAGGATGGAGATTCAACCTATTCCTTTTGTTCCTCTGGAAGCTCATTTGGTTGCTCATTGTGTTTCTCAGTGTTCCTCACCAGTTTCAAATCCAGCTGAGGTCTGGCTTCTCCAATTTCATCCAAGCAGGCCAGAACAAAGACATTCTGCATTTCTCCCAAGTAGCAGCTTCCTCTTCTGGGCTCCTTTGCTCTCTTGGCTTTCAGGAGACACATTGCAGTTTGAGCTGTCAAAAAAGTTGATGCAAATGTTTGATTTATATTTTTCATGCCATTTTTCTTACTTCCACCTTCACATTCCCAAGTCTTTTTTAGCAAGGTATATCAGGGTAGTCTGAAGAATATCGAAACGTTGTGTTTCCACAACGTTTTCTTTCTTAGCATGATTTTTCATTTGAATGTGAGTAAATTTACTACAGTATTTTGATTTTTTTTATCTTGGTTTTTTTTTTTTTTTAGCCAGAATTTTTGATCAATCACCATGAGTTCTCTATAGCTGCTTTAGTAGATTAGGCATTATATTTTCCACCTGTATGGTCTGGTTTTATCCAATAAAGATACTGATTTATTTGCAATTGTCATAGAAAATATTGACTTAGTTCTAAGAACAGTAAATGTTAATACTACTGCTTCCAAATTATCATATATTTATTATGAAGAAACAAATAAGCAAAATTACTTAATTTGCTTAGTGGTAAAGATAGTGGTAAACTATGAATTACTGTTGTCATAGTTACAGTGTATTTTGATACAATAGATTTGTTCATCTAAACCATAACAAAATAATTTGCTCAATAGCAAGTACAATGCATATCTTAAATTACAATGAATTACTTATGGCAATGAATATCTAAAATACAATTATAGAACTCGTGACTCCTTTTTAAGTGCAGCAAGTAGAGAATACTGCTGTTTATTTTAGGAATTTCCTGTGTCTGTGGTGCTCATTACACTGAAGTGGGAATCAATGACAATGTACCATATAGGAGACTTTATTTATAGTAGCTTTATAACTGATCTGAGGTGAGACGATAGATTTTGATACCCATGACCTTTAATAGGAAACTCTCTGAAGAGAATGTTACAATTTTACCTTCAAAGTAACCCCTAGTGAAAGTCCTTTGAATTTAGACTTTCTGAAGCAATTAAAATAATGACCTATTCTTGGTTTCTTTTTCCTGAATTATTCCTGTCTTTTGGCTATTCAGTTGACAAAAGTTAAAAAGTTATTCAGGGGAGATCTACAAAGTTAGACATTTGACCATTTCATTTTTTTATAATGTTCCGAAGTGCAGCATGTTTGGGGGTTGGCATGTTTGCTTTTCTCCCCTTGACCTATTACAGTCCAGTGGTCGTAAAGGGTATGATTCATGCATGTGTTCCAAATTCTCCTCTTCTGCTTCTTTACCAGATGCACAGTATTTCTGAAGGAAATGGAGTAGAATAGTGCCAGAGATGATTATCATGCTTGGCTTTGAACTGGTTTCCCTCAGCTCCTTTGGTAGTACTGGGAGGAGAAGAAGAAAACAGAAATGATTGGTCACAATTTTGAAATTTATTAGGCCTGACCAGTTCATCCTTAAAGAGGAAAAGTCTATAGGTGTCGCAGTCTTGGTCTTTGGGGTCAGGACCAGACCGGCGACGGGGGTCCTGGCCTGCCTGCTCAGCGGTGGCGAATCGTGGCTGCAAGGGCTCAAGGTTAAGTTCACCCGCCCCGTGACCCGCAATGAAGACACAGAGACGAAGTGAACACCTTGAAAGCCAGAGCCGATCCACTTTATTAATGAAATGGAGGGCCTTTTATGCCCTCTGGAGAAGAACCCTCCAGAAGCTGGGTGGAGATAAGGCGGAGCATGCAAATCCACTACAAACCATTGGGACAAGAACTTGAGGGGGCAGCAACCTTGGGAGGAGCAAACAGGGGTTAACAGGATTGGGCAGTTCTTCAGGGAGAACCGACCAATGGCGGCTGTACCTTTACTGACAGCCCAAGTCTGCCAGTGCTGATCACAGAAACAGAAGGTTAATTATTTAATTCCAATTCTAAACAATAAACAGAGAGAACAACAGGTGAAATCTTCATTCATGAGTCAGTCAGGCTTGATTACTGTCTCTTTGGACCTTCCATGCATCAAAGTTTGTTTCTTTGTCTCTTCTATTATGCCATTCATCCATGTCCATTTAGGTGTCATCTCCAACATATAGGTATTCAAAAAAACCACAAATACCAGTGAACAATATTTAAGGAAAACATTCTGGAGTGAAAAATAAGTAGAAAAGATAGTTTCGAGATAGCACAGAGAAGAAACTATGTGTAGAATGGTGAGATTAAATGAATGTTTCAGAAAGGATCATGGCCATTGCTGTAGTATCTGAACACTGGGACAGAAACTAAAAGCAAATGCATCTAACAGTGAAAAAAATAATTTTTGAAATGTACTCTGTTAACTAGTTGGAATTACTTGAGTAAACCATCGAAAACTCATCTCTCACATATTATTTCTTTACAACTAAATAGGGCAGCATAAAAGATTCTGGCCCTTACTAAACAATAATCATCCAAGGCTGCTTATTTGTAAACCAACTCTTGGGGTTTTTACTCCTCAATATTGGCTACTATTGAAGGCAAGAGGTAGAACTACTTGAATTACAATATGATTGGAAATGACTGTTCCAGTGCCTTCATATGCCACATTTGGTCTCTCTGTCCTCTCTGTCACAGGTAACCATCTTACACACAGAGCAAGAACCATAAATTCACTTGGCTGTCCGAAATTTCTAAGGAACCTGATGCATGAGTGGACTAGAGAAAGGAAAGACAGAACAACTCCAAAGACCTACAGACCATCTTGCTGGCAGGGTGAGTAAATGTCCTGTCATCTCAGTCATGTGTTATCTGCTACACAATGACTGAGCCTGCTTTAAGCATTGCCTCAGTAATTTCTTATCCAATAATTGTTGAGAACAAGGTGATCAAAATGTCTCTTATTTCTAGGGCTCTGGTGCCCCACATGCCTTCAGAAGCACTAAGCCAAAGACCTCCTATATTTTCAGGTTAAGCTTTGAACATGAATTTAATAGATAAGGAGTTCTGTGTTTTTAATGACATTTAACACATGCTGTGCTGTTAAGGCTCTTTTCAAATTGGGTGGGTGAAACAGAAATATCTAACTATTACAGAATGAGTTCAAACTCATAATTCAAAAACAGATGCAAAAAGGGAAAGAAAGAAAGTTCATTTTCCCAGTGCTGACTGTTCTTAGATTCCTACAGATGTGGGTCTATGTTCTCTGCTTTCCCTAGGCAAGATTTTCTTACTTACAAAACACAACGGAAAAAATGATCTAGCTGAGAAACAAACATGTAGTAGCCTTATGTGATAGCCAAAACCTAATTAAATGATCCCCTTTTCTTTCCCATTCCAAAAGGTAGTAGAAGAAGAGACTGCAGCAGGTTCTGGAGCATTTCCAGTTCACAGCAGTGAGCCAGGGGTTCTGATGAGTGCCAACAAGCCAGTTCAAGAGACTCAAGAGTCCCATATACACAGGATAACTTATTTTTCAAAAATATGATGCCAATCAAAACAGATGACTAACATGGCAGAAAAATCCAAACAAAACAAAAATTACCTGAGATTCCTCTGTCTGATGGTTTGTGTCTCTACAAAAGACATAATAAAAATGTTGCCCTCCTCCATTGGGATGGCTGATGCTTCCCCACTGGATTTGGTCCTGCCTGTTTCTGCACTCTAAACATTGGCAAGGCCCTGCATGCTTCTGCCTCTGTCCTCTCTGCTGGGACAAAAAGCATAAGCACATCCATCTTCCCTGAAACTCAGGCCTAGTGGACACTGTTTTTTTAAAGGAAGGTGTAGAGCAGATGAGTTACAGTTTAGCTATGTCAAAGTCCCCCCTGACTAGGAACCATCAGACAACTTACCAGATTCTGCAACACAATAAAATGAACAAAACAAAAGGTACTCCAGAGGACAAGCACTTTCCTGCCAACTGCTCTCAGATAGGGAAAGACATAACAGTACAATAATGCTTTTACAATTGCTACTATATGACATGTTTAGTATGAAACGTTTTTTTCTTACAATGTAACCAATATTTTGACCTTGATGAAAGTCTGCTCTTTCCTGCACCGCGGTCTTTGAGGGGACCTGTCTGACTGCAAAGCCTGTCTGGACTTTGCCTTATGCTTCAGTTAGAAGAAGGGAAATTTTTCTATTTTTGCTTTTTGTTTTGCCTTGGTGTTTTTGGTTTTTTGTTTGTTTTTGTTTTGTTTTCAGTAAGTACTCCTCTTAGTGTTTTGGAAGATGAATTTAGTGTACAGAATTTTTACAGAAATTGGATAGTTTCCTTGCCCACTCTGCACTCAAAAGCAATGGCAACAACCAGCCCTGCTCTCTATTGCTTGACTCTATAATCCATAGGAAAAGGTGTTCAGATGCTGGGGAGTTACTTTTCTGTAGGCAGCTGCTTCTTGCATATTTGTGGAAAAGGCAGTGGAGCAGATACAGCCTGGGGGCACAGGTTTGTCCATACTTCACAAATAACATGGTGTCTTCTTCAACAATGTAATTACACTTCTTGTTTTAATATAATATTGTACGTTCTAAACCACCACTTATTTGCCACTTAGTTCTACTTTATTTTACATAATATCTGTGCAGTGGATATGGGCTTGATGTGTTTTGACAGTGATGCCATTAGAGGAGAGCCAATGTGACTGAGAGAAATAAAGGTGTTCAGTAAGATGTCAACATATTTGAAGATTAAAATTAATATTATTTCTATTCTTAAAACCCTTTCTTTGTGTATTGCTTTTGTAATTCACATATAAAATAAAACCACACTCAAAATCTTATTGATGCTTCATGAACATTACTATAAGGAAAATTAGAAGGTGACAAATTATTAAATGTATAATTAAAGGTTTCACATTTAATCCTGTCACTGTAGTGATTTATGGTTTATTATTTTGTCTAAGTAATGCACTTTTTTTCCCTAGTGTTTTTTCTTTCATCACTGCTAGTATCTGTATTATTATGGTAAAGAAATTTATCTCAAGAACAACACTTTTGTTCTCAGCTGCAAGATACAGAGGAGAGTTAAATCAAAGCATAGAAGATGCAATACTGCAGTTGGTGGGGAAATTGTGATGTGTTTACAGTGTTGGGCCAGAAATGCTTTACTTGTAAGAACAAAGGGCAGGATGTAGCCTCTGTGCTTCTCTGCTGTCATATTTAGGGCTGAAACAGGTGTCTTCAGTAGCCAGTCCCAGGAAGGCTCAATAAAGACATGGGGCTGGGACACACAATCTCCCTCTGTGGTGCATGCCAGAATTGGGTGGAAACCTGCAAACGCAGCAGAAATAGACTTGAAATAGCCTATAGCAAAGGTTGAGCAGAGTCCAGTGCCTACAGGCTGTGGAGTCCGCGCTCTTCTCCAGAGGTAGGTCCCTACGGCAGGATTTCTTAAAAGGACTAATGAGGCTTCATGGTCACCATAAGTGCCTGACAGATACGTGAAACCTCATTGTTTGCTTGAAATGAGAGCTCTTTCCTCTCTTTCTATGTTGCCCAGCCACTGGGCTGGGCCGTGTTGTCCTCTTACAAGGCTTTCTTCCAGCTACATGAATTTAGCAACTTTGGCAGGGCTGTAGTATGACTAGTGGAACAGTCCCTACTCCTCTTTTCCAGACCAGCTTGTAGTTCTGTTGGAAATGGGATGTCTACACTGCTTCAGGGTGGGGAGAACCTGGAAATTAGATTACTCACACTCAAGTGAGTGTTCCAGGTTGTGCTTGTGTATTACAGGATATTACTTCTTCCATCTGCACCCTAGAAAGCAAGCCTGAGCAGATCAGAGGTTTTGGAACTTAAGTGTTGTTTCAGGGTCACAGAGGCTCCTGAAGTTGAGATGAGCACCTTGTTGCTGAGGTGGAGGTTTTTGTGGGACTTCAAAGACAGAGTGAGAACTGAGTTTTCTGGTGACAATTTTCAGATTCAGACTTGTAAATTTTTATGTGCTCCAAATTCCTCTTGATCAATAATCCACTTAAGAAAATAAAGTTTATTCTTTTACCAACATATGGTACTAAGATTCTCCTGAGTGATTTCATACAAGAAGTGTTGTTCTTTTCTAGAATATTGCAGGATGAAATAGCTTGAGTTTTATGTCTGGTTGGCAGTTTAAATTCACACTCACATTAACTTCACCTAGAGCTATTAACTGAGAAGAAAAAATATGTTGTCATCTTTACTGTTTTTACCTAAGTATGACTTATAGATGCACTTCACAGGAATGTTTAACACAATTTAATTATGCTCTGTTGCAGGTATTGTAATTTACATTCTCAATACTATTCTGTAATATTACTGTGTTTCTTCATGTTCTTTGTCTCATTGAAAATACAGGGACCATTTCTTTTAATTCTCCACAGCAATTACAGTAGAAGTTTCTGAGAGATTTTAACTGAATTGTAGTTGGATAAAAAGCATAAAAATGAGTTTTCTTGGGAAATGGTTATGTAGAAAAGGACTTGTGTTTTGTCTTTATTTAGTATGTCCCAGTCTTTTGACCAAGTTTTTCATTGCCCTAATATTTTTCAGCTATTGTTTCTTTTTTGTTCTTCTATCTTTCTTTCTTTTTTTGCTCTTTTTTGTTAGTTTTGAGGTAAGTAACCCCGCAAGAACAGGCAGCTGCAGGAAGTAATAAGAGTTCATAACTCCAGTATTGCTTTGCTTAATATTTTTTGAGGTTCGTATTGCTGAGTTAATGTGTGTTTGAGCAAATGTGTGTTTGAGCAAATGTGTGTTTGTTTTAGGGAAAGAATTGTTCACACGAAACTTGTCATTTTTTCCCTTGAGTTATAATGGATAGTTTAAGATCTAGCAATCCACATGAGAAATTCCTGCTACTCTACTCAATCATTGGACCTTTAATTGACAGCCTGGCATTTTCCCTGCCATCATAGTCTCTATTTGAATCAGAAGTCATTCAAAATCTTGTAACCGTTTTCTTCAAATCTCACTAATTTAATTAGTGGATGATTATTATCTCTTCTTCAAAATAATAATTAAATATGTGCAACAAATCTAGACATACAGAAATACTGTGTTGTACCACCTTAGCTGATGATACAAAACTGGAGGGGAGTTCCTGAAACACCTGAAGGTTCTGCTACCATTCAGTGGGACCTTGACTGGCTGGAGAGTTGGGTGGGGAGAAACCTCATGAAGTTCAAGAAAGGCAAGTGAAATGTCCTACACCTGGGGAGAAATAACCCCAAGTACCAGTACAACTTAGGGAGCTGTCCTACTATAGAGCAGCTTTGTGGAAAAGGATCTGGTAGTCTTGAATGAAAAGCTGACAATGAGCTGGCTGTGTCCTTGTGGCCAGGAGGGCCAATGATGTCCCAGGGTGTATTGGGAGTATCATGGCCAGCAGGTCAAAGGAGGTAATCCTTCCCCTCTCCTCAGCCCTAATGAGGCCACATCTGGAATACTGTGTCCAGTTCTGGGCTCCTCAGTACAAGACAAGGAGTAACTGGAGAGGGTCCAGTGGAGGGCCATGAAGATGATTAGGGTCTGGAATGTCTCTCTTATGAGGAGAGACTGCAGCAGCTGGGCCTGTTTAGTCTAGAGAAGACTAGGAGGGGATCTCATCAACACATATAAATATCTCAAAGGTGGGTGCCAGACTCCTTCCAATGGTGCCCAACATCAGGACAAGGAGCAACAGACATAAACTTAACCACAAGAAGTCGTTCATTCCAACCCTAATGATTCTGTGATTCACAGCTTGCTGTTTAAAATCTCTTGGCGTAACTCATTTTATGGCAACAAAAAATAAATGCAGTATCAGCTACCCCTTAGGATGCTTGCTACTTCTAGTCTCGCACTGTGAAACACAGGTGTAGGTCACCCCACAGAAGGGTGATTTCAGTGATTTCAGGGGACTTACTTGCGTGAGCCATAGTTTAAAGATTACAGCATTTGCCTTCCTCGTGAGAAGCTTCCAGAAGAGCATTGCTTTGTCCTGCCATCCACAATATTTAGACCTGTATGTGCTTAGGATTGAATAGTTTATATTTTGGAACCATCATATAGACACTTATTTTGAAAATACTCTGGTTGGGGTTTTTCGTTTGTTTATCAGATAAATGCCTTCTTTTCACAGTAGACCAAACAGCTTTTGCTTCTTCTGGGCCATCAAAACGTAATTCATTTGAGTTTGAGGATTACTAGCCTTTTAGGGTTTATGATGAAAAGTGTTAGGGTTAGGGTTAGGGCAAATTCTTTGCTGGAATGAAATGGCATAGGTTGTTTGAAGTTAGCTGGTTGAGCTGTTTCAATATACAGCAGAAAGGAATTTGGCCTCTAATTCATACACCAATGGACTATACTCAAGTTTTTACATATTCTACTACCACATAAAAGTATAAAATTTGTAGGCAAGAGTATTTTTTCTGTTGTCTGCCTGACTCAGTATTAGAATCATAAAATCGTTAAGGTTGGAAAAGAACTTTAAGATCATTGAGTTCAGCCATTAACCTAACACTGCCAAGTCCACCACTAAACCATGTCCCTCAAGTGTTACACTTACATGTCTTTTAAATACCTCCAGGGGTGGTGACTCAACCACTTTTCTGGGCAACATGTGCTAATGCTTTCAGTAAAGTATGTCCTAATATCCAGTGTAAAACTTCCTTGCCATATTCTACAAGCTATTGTAGAATAGGAGAGTATTTCATCTGCCTCTTCATCTTGGTTGGGTGCCTATAGCAGAATCAAACCAGGGTATCTGCCCTTTTGGCCTTACCCATAAACATTCAACCTTATAGTCACCATCATTAAGCTGCAGACACTCCTTATCATAAAGTGCTATCCCATCACCTCTCCTTCCTTGCCTATTCCTTCTAAAGAGTTTATAGCCATATTGTTTGGATTCTCTAGATGCTACACTGTTACATATGCCATGTTTACAAGCAAGAGCTAGCACAGACACTTTCATGGACTAAGAAAATATGTGCAAAGTTTGAGGCCTGTAGTGTAGGATGAAAAAATTACAGTTAAGATCCCTGAGAACACAAATTTAAAAGAAATCTTTGTTTCTCAGATTGGAGTTCTGTCGAGTTAAAAAAGGTGCTTTTTATCCTCATTGTACATATTTTTGCCTTTTATCATGGAGTTGTTACGTATCACTACAGCTGTATCATGAGAAAGCATGGGCAAAACTGCTTTCTCTAGATCACAAGAAAGAGTAGACCTAAGGGAAATGGAGCCTGTTTTCTAAAATGTACATATTCTGTTATGCATTGCTGAATAGCAGGGGTCAAGCAGCTGGAAGAGCTGATTCAATGAGATGTTTATGTAGAGGAGAGTTAGCATTGTGAAGCGAATGCATGTGCACATTTTTATTGCTTACTTGTTTCCAGGCTAAACTTTTCCCTCACAAGAACCTCAAGCCACAGGAGCCTCAGGACCCAAAGAAGATAGTTTATCTGAGAAGGATTATCACTTTCTTGATCACTGAGTTCTTCAGAACCTTTGTTAGGGCATCACATAAATCTTCTGGGTGAAGTAAAATATCTGCAATTTCACTTGGTAGGCGGAGACATGCAGAGAGCTGGGCTACAGGCTCTGACATGGCATCAGTCAGACCTGGTCCCAGGGTGAAATACTCACAGTTGGTTTCTGCCATTTAAAGAACAAGAGAATAAAGCATAAAAACTGGAGTTGTTCATCTAATTCTCTTACGTTCTACTGTGCTGAATTCAGATGATACAATTTATATGCTTCTCTCATGTATTTGCTACAAAGAAATAAAGTGCCATTCCCAAGAGCTGCTGTAGTCAGACTGTCATGGAATTCATGGCAGGGATCCTATTTCTTGTAGCACTATAATGCACCAGGATACCTTTTAGCTAAATGTATACACTCAGAGAGCAAAATAAGTGATGTCAACTTTAAAATTATATGATGCAACTTGAATCTCACCTTTCAGATTTTCAATTAAAACCCTATAAAAATTATTATAAACACTTTGCAAATATTATTGGGTTAATCTGGACTGTTAGTATTCAGGAAAAAAAACACAAGTGTTCTGGAACTTCTTCACAGACCTTTTGATGTAAAAGAAAGGCAACATTATTCTTTCTAACCACCTATTCCATACAAGAAAAAACTGACTGAGAGAAAGACTAAATTTATTTCCCACAAACCAGTAACAGTTACCTCTTCTTTCGTACCTCCTACTACATCTAGTTTAGTTTGATGATTTCATCGCATCATTCTTACTGAAATCTTAGCATGAAATAATTAATATTTGCATTTAAAGCAGTGTGTGTGCGAGCATCATAGTTAATACTGTGCTAAGGTGGAAAAAGTTATTTTATTCACCATTTTTGGCAGCCTGGTGTTGTACATAGAACTGAAGTTTATTAAATCACACTTCCAATTATAAGCAAGAAAAATGCTTCGGCTTGGCATGATGTAGTGAACTTGGTGTAGCATTACGTAGTATCTTTTAAAGATCATCAGCAAATTGCTCTATGGAATCATAAACTTTTACAGGCTAGGCTGTAATCATGTTTTACATATATGATAATGGTTTTTGATGGATCCGAGAGAGGAACTGAAACAACTGGCACCTTTTTTAGTTGAGGCTTATTCCTTTTTTCTTGTTATACATTTTTGTGAAGTGGGAGGTGGGAAATAGGTAGGGCAAATGGGAACCCTTGCCGATGTTTTGGGGCTGAACAGAAGAAAAATAGTTCTGGTGGACTTGATAGGAGAATGACTAGTATCCTTATTTGTATGATTGCCTCTGGCTGTTGTATTTGAGAGTCAGTAAAACTTCATCGATGGGCAAAAAAGATGCTTTGGAGCAACAAATACCAATGATTAATGAAAATAAGAGGTATCTTAAGTAAATGAGGAAAGCCTGTGGGAAACAGCAGAGTGATCGAAGCAATATTAAAGTGACAAAATTGTATTTTGGATATGGGGAGAAAGAAAATTGGTGTGAGGGGACTGATAATATTTTTGCTCTCACAACCTTTGGAATTTATTCACTGTTTTGTTTATATGGATGCAAAGATACCTCCCACCAACCTGTGTTTCAGTGTATCTGACTCTACTTACTACATTAAATTTTTCTCAATGCTTTCCAGAAGTTTTTGAGAAAAAATATCCTAAATTGGAACCCAAAGTAACTGAAATGGATTTCTGTAAATTATGTAAAAAAATTTAATATTAAATCCATATCCACACAGTTCCCTAGCCTTTTGACCTTTTTTCTCAAGCAACCCTGGAATAACCTGGGAGATTTTACTAACTTCAAGTGCATTAAATATATTGATCTGCAGAAAGCTTTGGCGTCAGGCTGTCTATAGCCTCTGTCATGCCGTCAGAAAGGAAATGCTTCTGATTTTATCTACAGGAAAAAAAAAAGAAAAAAAAGAAAAATATTATCAGGGTTTCAAATTACTGTGGAAGCTGGAGAGGCCAGGGGAATTGTCTAATAGCAGCTGTATAGCAGTAAGGGGGGGAAGAACTTGACTAAGAGCAGCAACAATTCTTTTTAACATCTCAGAAAACATTAAATGCACAATTTTGGAAAAAAAAAAAAACATTTGTTCAGAAATAAACTATATAGTCACTATATACCTTCTCACCAGAGTCAGCAGCATTTTGGAGGGGATGTTTTACTTACCCTTTCCTATTTATAATACCCTGCTCTTTCTTCATAATGAGGTTCCCTTGATGTCAGTAGTCTTCTTTGAGTCCTGGACTTGTTTCAGGCTGTGAGTGGATCATATAAAGCCACCCAGCTTTGCTTCCTATTTTTCTTTTCTTTTTCAGTAAGTTGCTTAGGTTCAGTGATTTGCCCCCTTGAGTTTCTTAGTGCTTAGTCAGGTGAAAGGTTAGTTATTCAAATAGACTCCCCCTGCAATTCTACTTCACAAAATTGTCATCCACATCTTCTCACAGGGCCACTATGTCACAGCTCCAGCTACAATAAGGATGGAATTATTGTGACTTTTCTGGCATAGCATTTAACTAAAAATAATGTGACTATGGTCATCGAAATCAATCTGGGTTCACCAAAAATATTTAGAGGATATGACTGCTGTCCTGAGTCACTTCCTACTTCATTGAATAATGACTTTTTCCATCAGTAATTGTCTGAAGAAACTTTTCCTTTAATAGGACCTCTAAATATCTTTAGCTGCACTGCATAAACACATCCCTTCAAGTATCCACCGCCCTAATGTCACACACTACACTAAACGCCCCTGCCACCATTAGCAGCCACTCATATTTCCTGTGTCACATCATACCCTCCTCTTCCCTGACAGACAGCATTGAGCTACTTACTGCACTTTGCTATACAGGACATCTTCTACCACTCTTACCAGCAACCCTTGCACACGCATCTCCTTAATGTGCAGGATTCATGCAGCCTCAGGGACCTGGAGTCCCTGCCTCTTCTCTCTTGAATGTAGTGTAAAGCAGTGCAACTGGGAGTACCAACAAGAGTGGCAGTGGCATGGCACCCCTCTCCTGAGTAAACCACATTGAATCTGAAAATTAGCCATGCTTCTAGGTGCTGTCTACCCTTCAAATGGGGTAGTTTGTTTTATTTTTTTGTTTTGGTTTTTTTTAATGTTGCTATATGAATGTTCATCCACTTTTTCCTTTCCTAAACATTTTTTGTAATTATTTCTGCTCTTATAGTAATCTATATCTCAATGCAAAGATTGCAGCTGGTTTATATTTTTATTTTACTTAGATAACATATACTCCCATAAAGTGCACAGTTTCTTCAGGTATCCATTTTTCTGAATGTCAGTGCCACCTTCACAGTGCTGCTGTTTTACTTTCCTTATTCTGATATTCAATTATCCTCCTAAACAGAAAAAGAAGAACATTCCTACATGTTCCAGGTGAAATGCTTCTCATTACAGCCAATTTTTAACTGGTGCCTACCAGCCACAATTATGCTTTGTTTATGCTGCGGAGTTTTGCTGGAGGAAGACAAGCAAATTCTTTTGGTGAGGTAAACATGCATTGCAGATGAAAGTTGGGTGTGTCTTCTTGATTATATTTAATGGTTAGTCGCCATAAGTATGTATAATAGTAAGTAGTTCTCTAAAGGAGTTGTTTTACTGATGTTGTTCTTCTGTGTTATCCTTCAGCTTTGAAATGTGATATCATATAGTGCATGAATAAAAGTACTGCTGGGGTGAATTATTCTATTTTCTCTGTGGTAATGAAGGAAGAGGAATTGGAAGCTGTTTTATTATTTTTTTAATAACAGGACAGAGGTGATTTAATTGATGAAAACAATAGGTCTGCTTAGTCTATCTGGCACTAGAGGCTTAGGGTAAGATGAAGGCAGAGGGAGTTGTGATGTGGGTGAGATGGGGAAAGAAGAGGAGAGATTTGATCTTGTATCTTGAATTACTTGAACATCAGTGCTATTTGCTCTTTGATCAGCTTGACCTCAGCCATTTAGTAGAAACTCACATTAGGAGCATAGGATTGGAAGTGAACTACTGAAGTAATCCTGTCTTCCCTCTTTCCATCACAGCTGCTGTAGTATATAAATCTCTGAGAAGGTTGCTATAGTCTATCTTCAATTTGGCGGGGCTGTCTGTCCTGCTAATGCTAGTTGTTCCTGATTTGAGCTCCTGTGAAATTTGAAAACATTCTAATTTTTTCCCTAAGTCAGGCTCAAAGGCAGGGGATGTGTGGGTGGATGTGTGGGTGTGGGTGTGTGTGTCTGGTTGGTTGGTTGGTTTTTTGGTTTTTGTTTTTTGTGGGTTTTTGTGGGTTTTTTTGTTTGTTTTGTTTTTTTGTTTGGGTTTTTTTTTACTACAGGTATTGTCCTTTAGCTTAAATTGTTTCACTTCTCTGTTGCATATGAAACTTCCTCAGGGTTTTTTTTTGTTTTGTTTGTTTGTTTGTTGGGTTTTTCTGTTTTGCTTTATGAGAATTGACAGGCTAAGGCCTTTGAAATGTCTTTTCAGGAAAGTGAGATGGGGGGATAGATTTTGTAGTTTGACTATTTCAGTTAGATGTTCTGTCTACTTTCTCCATTTTTTAAATTGTTCGTGTTTGAGGGTGTGTGAAGCTATAATCACTCAGAATTTCAAGTTACTTATCCACTAATTTCTACAGAATTGATGTTTCCTAACCTAAAACCATTTATTGATACATCTTAGGCTCTCCTATGGAGAGAGAGCTTATTGGTAGCTTGGAGGCTTCTTAAATAAGGTGAATCTTCCCTTTCTTTGTATGTACATGTCAGAACTAGGCACCTTGGGCTGTCTTTATTGTCACTAGAGAGAAAGATATAGCTAGGCTGAGGTTAATCTGCCTATTTTAGACATCCAATTTTGGATAAAGGAATGGCACCCTAAATTTCTGAAAACCATTGAAGCCTAAGGTGACTTGCATTAATGATAGTTTTTGTATTTAATCAGAATAATCTTTTGACTGGCAGACTAGCTTCTGGTTTATAGTGGGAATTCCTGTTACTGTCTGAGTACATGTACTTCTGTGTGTAATGGGAACATGCTGGAATACAATGTTGCTGCTTCTCAGTTCTTAATGTACAATGTCAAATGCCAAAGACAAAAACTAAGACCTGCTACAGATCTGCTTATACAAAATAGACTTATCTTCTATATATTTCTGAAGTAATAGATATGGAGGGCTGATTCTGCTCTGAGTCTTGCAAAAGTTACAGAATTTTTAATCCTGAATCCTTCCAAGACTTGAAGGTAGGAGTCCAAGGTTGGCAAAACAGGAGTCTCTCAGATAAAGTTTGGGGGTTTCTTCCTGACATCTAACAACATGAAGTTGTTAGATTTCAGACAGGACAGTGGGATTTGGCTACTGCCAAGGAATAGGAAGGCAAATGGAAGATCCCCGTGTAAAACCTTCTTTTTAATGTTTTTAGTAAAAAATATCCTTTCTGCTATCTAGCCCACTAGATAATACTCATGCAATATTATTCTGAGCAGATCAAGAATTTTTGAGGTTGCTCAGTGCTACACAGGCCTTGAAGGAAGTATAAAGGTGTTCAAAATACATGAAACCCAGGTTTCAATCTCACACCACACTGTAGCCAAGGATAAGTTTGGACTTGAATCGATTTATTGTTCTCAGTCAGTCTTTTTCCTAAGGAGGCAACAATATTTATAGTGTCTTGCTGAATGACAGCTATTCAGAATTATTTGCCACAGTGTTTTTCAAAATGCTTTGCAGCTGTCTACAAGCCTTGTAAGTCGTATATCAGGAAACACACTCAAAGCTAGTGCAAGGTTATCAGAAAGTGGCTTCTCCAACACATATACTGGTGGTCAGTGGGATCATGAGAGCTACCGAGTCTACTTATACTTTAAAATTTATCTAACCTGCCACTCTTCCTCTGCCCAAAGTGGAATTCCTAACCCACAGGAATGACTAGTTCTTAATTCAAGAAATATTAGTCCTCTGGGGCTGGAGGACAGTTCAGGCAGCAAATCACTTTCCACTTGACTGGGGAAAGGGGAAACGTGTTTCTCTCTTGGCTGACAACTTTGTTCAGAGCTGCTCTGACACAGAGAGGAGAGATGGATAAGAGGAGCAAATGCAGCTGAGACAGTCCTAAGCCTGCTGGTCTGTGTGGATCAGGGTAGGTCAGACACTTGTGTTCTGTGGTAGGTGCATTCAAAATGAATAGAAATGTTGCTATGGCTATGAAATGTAAAAAGAATGAAATTTCATGGGGAATGTTGAGAGAGTTTAGGATAAGGTATTTTGTCTTGCTCACACCATCCAATGTAACTGGAAGTATCACTGATAGGTTTGTCTGCCAGTGAAGAAGTGTAGAGTTTGCATGTCTTGCCTCTTAGTAAGTTTTGAAATATTGTTTATTTTCATGGCAGAGTTGCACTTTCTGAAAAAATGATAACATCTAATTTACATCCGCCAATAAGATGGCTCAGCGTGACCCTGATGGCTTATGAATGGACAAAACGAATTTTATTACTAAGTAGTCCTTACTCACAAGTCATTCTGCTATTTGACTTGGCATGCACAAGCTTTGCTGTCCAATTGCGCTTTTGTGGGTTCAGAGCTGATGGATGCCATCCAGAGTCTGTCTTCCCATTGAGAAGCAGCTGCCAGAACCTTTTCATGTCACTCCAGAATTTCTCTACTTCTTTATCCTTGCAGTTGCTCCTATGGTTGTAGAACTGAGGAATTATTTTTAGGGTAGTGTGCTTCATATATTTCTGCTCAATTTGTAAACCTTGTGTAGGATCTTCTTCCTAATTAACAGCAGCACCCATGTAGTCTAATGATGTTGTTCTCAATTCTTGTCAGTCTTTTCACTATCACTTCATACTACACTTTTTGCTATTGTTCTATTGACAGCTTACTTGAAGATTTGTAAGCCAGCTACAAGTGATGAGAGCTCTCTTTGTCTTATTGGGCTGTACCTGCATGAAAGCTTTATGGGTTGCTGGAAAGCAACTGTTTAGCAACTGCCAGAGATAACTGTTTCATTCATTTACAACCTAGCCTTGTGGAATTACACAGTGCTCTTGTATTCCCTTGGGAACAAAATCTGTTGCAATTACAAGTATTGTAGGAGTTGGAGTTTCACAGAATCATAATGCTGGTGTTAATCTCTTCTCCAGTGTCATCTGTATTGCAGTGTAAGGATCACTATATACCTTTAGAGGACCACCTATGGGATTTGTCTTTGATAGGTTGACCTTGCAGCCCTTTCTAGACCTTGAACAATATGTTTGGAATATATTGGCTTTGTTTTGCTGTTAAAACCACTTAATTCTTGAAGGAAATTTGAAGGAAATTAAGGCTTATTAGTGAAGTTTTTTGACGTGTTTTAAAACTAGCTCTACTTTGAGAATCATCCTACTCATTGTGAGTTCAGGTTATAATTACTGATTTGTGTTTTGTTCTCTTAAATAGCAAAGGTGAAACTTTCCTTGCTTTATGCAGACCAAGCCTTACCAGCTTAGTTGGTCATACCCATTCTCCTGTAGCATGACAAAAGGGGCTTCCTTCCCACCCCTGTAAACAAATACAACTAGCATTTTGAGCTTTTTGCTGTATTGGAATTGCCACAAATCATAGAATCATAGAATTGATTGGGTTGGAAAAGACCTCCGAGATCATCAAGTCCAACCCTTGGTCCAACTCCTACTAATCTATGTAAAATCACATGAAGGGGGGGAGGGAGGGGGAAATCCAAACAGCAGGTAGCTGAAAAAGGGAATTGTGTACTCTCAAAGCTGAAATGCATACCTCATGATGTACTCATGTAGGTACAATAATACTGCTTTATTTCATCCTTTTAGCATTTTTTAAAAATAAGCTATCCTCTGCAGGTTATGTATGTGTTAGTTCAGAATTGTGGCTATATACACATATGTAAAAATGCAGGCTGGATACATCTGTTACTGAAGATCTCTTAAGACATTGCAAGCCTGATCATGTGAGCTTCTTTCTTTGGTCCTCTAGCAGTTTCAGACAAACAACATGCTCGACTTCTGTCTTGTGGACTCACTTCTTGAATTGCTAGAATGATACTGATGATACTCAGGCAATACTTGGGACAGTAGAAATAAGAATTATGTAAAAACTAATGCAATACTTGGGACAGTAGAAATAAGAACTATGTAAAAACTAATGCAGTTAGGAAAGAGGAGGGAGAACAATCCACACAGTCCTTTACAGAATACAAGTAGTAATTTCTTACTGAAAGAGATGAGGATAGGGAACAAAGATACCTACTTTGTGTAAAATGTTTTGACTACTGAAGTCTTTAAGTGATGAGTTTAAGGAGCTTCAACAGAAAACCTCCTTGCAGTCAGGTCTCTTCAGACATTTTGCAGAGGAGCAAAGTGTATGATTCTAGTTCACCTTTATGAACCATTAGAGGTTTTCAAACATCATTTTGTGCTGAAAGGAAAACATACCTTTGGACAGTACAAAATTAGTTTATGCCAAGAGGTCCATTTTCAATCTTGAGTTCAGTAGGTCGAAATATTATCATATTACTGAAGTGTTTGAACTTTTACAAAACAGCATGTTTGACAGAACCTTCTGGTTATAAGACCAGCTGTCTAATATTAGAAAACTGTTGCAGACAACAGTAGAGTCTGATTACACTCTATGATAAAATTCTGCTCAGATTTTTTAATTGATTTACAAATGTAAAGAAGTGTTAATCCCTCTATTTTCGTAAATATTTATATATACATACACATACACATATACATACATATATATATCTATATATATCTCTCTCTGTATAGATACATATATATCTATATATCTATATATTTATATCTAGATAGATAGATAGATAGATAGATAGATAGATAGATAGATAGATCTAGATATAAAAGAAAGCACTCTTGTTCTTTGAAGTGTTAACTTGGATATCAAAGGTGATTTAAAAGGACTTAGTAGTGGTAAACCACACATTAGATGTGAATAGTATGAGTCCCCTGTTAAAAAGGCTAATCAGGTAAGTATTAGTAAGAAAAACAAGTTCTAACAATCACTTTAATATCAAAGTAACATGCAACATCTGGTTTGTTTGTAATACCTGAAACTGCCATATGTACTTTCTTTAAGTTTCTCAATGATCACCACATGAAAGACTATTTACAAATTGGGGGATGACTATTGTTTAGCACAATTTATTGTCAAGTTTCATTTCATCTCCTCAAGATCGGTTGCAGTATGGGACCTGCCTATGAAATCTTCTGAACAAGAATAATTCCTCATGAAAATATATCTGATATCTGCTTGTTGTAATCAAGGTATCATGTTTGAAAATGTTAAATGCAGATTCTGTTGGAATTAAACTACAAGATTTTTGCTGGAATCTTGTGATTTAACCCCAACAGACAGCTAAGCTCATTAGCCCCCGCTGGGATGGGGAAGAGAACAGGAAGACTAAAGTGACAAGACTTGTGGGTTGAGATACGGGTAGTTTAATAGATAAAGTTAACATGGATTAATTCATCACTTCCTATGGAATATCAGGTATTCAGCCATCCCCAGGAAAGCAGGGTTCCGTAATGTGACTTGAGAAGATAAACTCCATGACTCTTAATGTCCCTTCCTTCCTTCTACTTGCATGTCTGTGTGCTGACCATGATGCCACAGGGTATGGTATGTCCCTTTGGTTAGCTGGGGACAGCTGTTCCGGCTGTGTCCCCTCCCAGCAACTTGTGCACCCCTAGCCCAGCCTCCTCACAGTGGGCTGGGGTGTGTGAGACTGATATGATGGGAGTAAGGGAAGGATTTAGAAAACAAGGAAGAATCGGAAGGCTCCAACTTCATTTTTTTTCGCTTGATAAGTGGACTGGGATAGTCCATGTAGTAGGAAGGGATATAGAGGAAGCAGAAATCCAAGTGGTGAAAACAGAGTTATATCTAGCCAGGGCACTGTGAAAGCATTTGCAAATTTTTACTGTATTTCATTTGCTTTGTTTTAACTTGTTCCTCAGACTGTAATCTCTGTAGATGTGTATTTTCTACAACTCTGGAGTCCTTTTTCTTAGCCATACATATATTATTGTAGTATCCAATAAGAGCAATTTTTCTATTATTATTCAGTTACAATATTTTCTGTGTTTTATCTGAACCGTCTGGTATATTTTGGATAGACTTGGACAATCAGTTGGACTCAGTTTTTTTCCCATTTAAAAGAAAAAATTATCTGAGTGTAGAGAAAAGCTAGTGAATAAGAAATGGTTAAAAACCTTGTAAAAAATGTATGTTAGATGCTTTAATAAAATATTTTCCAGCCTTCTCCTGTTTCTTCCTACTATGCAAGACTACACTTTGCAGCCATTCTGTAGCTTTCTGTGGAGAATTTGTTCAGTTCTATGCAGCACAGAGTATAGTAGTCTGACTGTTGCTGGAGTGCTTGCTTAATTCCAAAATCTTCAATTTATGAGACAATAAAAAACTCATTTCAAACTTCTGAAGGCCAATGCCACATAGTGTATATATATGTGTGGATTTTTGAGCCATGGAAATCCTTAAATGGTGCATATGTTACTGTTAGTACAGGTAAGAGGTGTTTTCTAGAGGTTCACAACCTGCATGTGTCCTTACCTACATCAACCAAAACAATACCTTCACAAACAAAAGCTGTAATTCTTTCCTGTTCCTTTAGAAGCTCTGTGACCACCACTGCAGGAGCCATAGGTTCTACTTTTTGGTCAGTGCACAGGAAAGGATGGTGTCTTGGGAAAAAATCTATGTCCCAGGCAGTGGAAAGTTAGTACCAAGCTTCCGTTTTACTAAACACAGTATGCCATTGTTAATGTAAAATAAATATTTTCCATCAATACCAGGTGACCCTGGTGACCGTGAGATTTTTAATTCATATATGTTGTATGAAAAGTCCCTCTATGTTGTATGGTCTGGCCCCATATAATTTTTTAATTTAAAAGCTTTATTTTTAGAAATGCTTCTTAAATGACAGTCTCTGCCGAACAGAAACAAATTCAGGTTGTTTTGCTAGGAGGAAGACAAGCACTGATACTTTGGTTTGCTCTGTCGTAGCACCAAAAGCCACCTTTTGCTCTTAAAATTGGAAATGTAAATCTCTCTCAGCTACAAAAAGATAACTTTGTTTCATGTTGGTACAGCATCAAATATGATGGGGTCCAGGCTTGTCATTATGATGTCTAAATGTGGTGATGTATTAACAAGAATGGTTATAAGTAGAAATTTCAGAACTGGTTGTGACTTAGACTCATTCCTAGTAGTGTGGATTATTGAAAATCTTCATCTTGTGGTTCTGAAATATAAACATGTGTTTCAAATATTTCATAGGTCATAATGGTGAATGACTGACTCAGAGCTAGTCAGCAAACCTAAAGCAAGGCTGAGCTTGTATAAGAGCAAGCTCTCAGTTCATTTAGTACAAAGAGACAGTCTAAAGCCTTTGTCAAAGTAGCCACTGCCAGTTTCCCTCCCCTGAGAGAATAAGAATCCTCAATGAAGGAAGAAATTATTTTCTTGAACATGTAAGTTGCATCCACTCTGCCATAGTCTTTGCATTTCAATGAACAGTTTAGGACATCAGAGAAAATGTGTTAAATTTACTACAGTTTTCTCAAAAGACACTGAAAGAAGACAGAAGGAGAAACAAAGACATTCATTCCAACCTTAGTTAACAGAGCAATTCCCACAACGTGTGTAGACAGTTTGCATTTGGGGATGCAGAGGTGAGTATTTTGGGTTTCATTTTGGTTTTTTAACCAGGGCTATATAGTATACTTCAGGGACTCTATTAATAGAGTTTTCACATTTCTATTTTTGTTCCCATTTTGAAGTGCCAACAAAACAATTGCAATCTTTTTCTCACTTGCCTTCTGGTATTATTATAATATATTTCCTGGGTAGCTTCTAAGATAAATGTAATAAGCGTTAGCACTTAGCTATTAAATCTTCTAAGACCGCAAAGTAGCTGTTCCTTCTCTCCATTTGCAACTTTTGTAACAAAGCACCTTTTAACTACAAAATCTATCAAAGGTATAGGAAAGTTCTCACATTGTTTTCCCACTGTACTTCCTGTTAAGCCTCAATGTACAAAATAAAATCAGTGTCAGCAGTTACTCCAGATTCATGTATGCACAATTAAGAATATGATAGATTTTTTTTCTTTTTATGGTTTCATCATGGGACTCGATACAATCTTGGCTGTTCAATACTAATTTTGATACTTGTCCAGGATGAGATCTAGAATACAGATGCTGTTTCAATCATGTTTTGTACTCGGTATTACAAATTATTATTGACTTTGGTTTAAGCTTAGAATTTGTCTCATCTTGCACTGATTTGAACCTATTCTCCTTGTAAGATCTGTTCTGCACTTGCACACAGCACACCTTTTCTCTATCACAAGCATGCAGCAACTTGTTGGTTTTCGACCATTACTCTTAATAATGCAATGCATGTGATTATGACATTTTGGAGACAGGAAACATTCTAATGCTAGTCTGAGGCTTTTTTAGCAATAGTCCTGCAGTATCTTGAAACACATACATATACTTCTTTGACTTAATTTAAACATCTCCCTAAAAACCGTGGTCCACTAAAAATGTCCCTAGAAGATGTGAAAGTGTCTGCTAATATTTTTTAATTGCAGTTTGTAAGACTTTGTTTTCTTTCATCCTGAACCTTCAGCTCCAAAGATGATTTTTTATTACAATACTTTGATTCCTTTGGGCAAGCTAAACAGTTGTCTTCAATGTTATCTCACAGATTTTCTTGTTTTCCTGTCCCCATCTGCATTTATAACTGAGAAACAAGACACTCACTAAAGTTCTCCAAGGGGAATTTTTATTTTACTAATAATCTGCATTTCTGGAAGATTTAAAGCCATGTTCCCATACTCTTTTGTAAAGGAATAATGAAAGTACTACTGAAACCAAATAAAGCATTATCCTGAATTGAATTTCTCAAGTCAGTGTTCCATTAGTAATTGAATAATTCTACACTTCCTCTTTGCCTCTTCCTAATGCATTGTTTAAGGCCAGATGTTGTGTGGAGTGGGCTGCTGTTGTTCAGTAAGCAAGTAATTTTATTCATAGGTTACTTTATTGAACAGATCTGTAGTCTCATACCATTACACAGACTTGTCCCTCTTCTACCCAGCAGTAGCTGTATCTGGTCTAGCCAGATGTGCAGCACTGCTGTGCCTGCAGGGATCTGAGCCATCTGCTCTGTGTCGGTTGGACATACCATAATTTCTTAAATACTTAGGTGGTCTTAAGAATAATTTCAAGATACAGTATTTGACATAGGCTGCATGGAGACTATAAGACTCAGGCTGTGAGTTCTGCATACATTTCTGACTCCTTTATAACCATAGCAGTCAATTACTTCCTTAGTAAACTTGATATAAACCATCCAGTGAAAGAACAAGTGCATTCTTTTCATACAAACAGAAAAGTGAGAAAAAATGTGTCTTCTACCTACTCTCTTTCCTTCTTCATTGTTTTTAAAGGGTTTAACCCTAGAGTAACATCCTGATATCTACTTTTAGCTGTGAGCACAAGGCCTGGCTCAGGATTCAGTAGGATAACAAGTCGCAGTAGCAGTCTATCTTTCTCTTTTTACCTCCAGTCTAGCTGGTATGTGGTTACAGTCCCACAACATTCTGAGTCATGAACAGAGTGTTTTCCATCTCAAACAGGGAGAAAAAAATCAGTTTCTTAACACTACAACATAACAATATCCAGAAAAGTAACTTTGAATAACTTTAGGGAGTATAAAAATGCGTAAATACAAACTTCTTGACAAATTGTAGTTTGTGTGCTAACAAAATCAAAGGCAAACCAACACTAGATTATGAAGAGCAAAACAGTGCTGATGCTGCAGTATTTTACTGTTGTTAGAAATAAATTATTTGGACACATTTCTGGAAAGTGATATATCAGTCTTGATTTTGCTTCTGTGCTGTTGTGGCTCCACTGATTAAACACTGAATATTCTCTGTTGTTGATTCCAGAACTGAGCAATGAATCAATCTCAGTGTGGTCTGAATTGCTTCATTCATTGGAGGTAACCCCTGCGGCTTGCTTGTAACTTTGATGCATTTATTATGGCTAATAAGATGTTCTTAGCGTCATCTTATTTGCCCAGTCTGGTCCTAACCCTTGAATAAAATCTCTGGGTCTGTCTTGTGATATTGTTTAAAGCAATTTAGCAAACTTATACTGATACTAATTATATTTCTACTCATACAGAAGCTCAGAGAATGGTTCATATTAGAAGAAACCTCTTGAGATTGTCTGGTCCAACCCCTCTGCTAAAGCAAAGTCTTCTAGAGCAGCTTGCCAGACCTGATTGCAATGGTCTTACAGTAGGGCAGGATGCTGTTGAACTTCTTTGCCATGAGTGTACATTTACTGGGTCATGGTCAGCTTGTGGTTCACCACTCACCCAAGGTTGTCCTCTGCAAAGCTAATTTCCAGACACTCATTCCCCAGCATGTACTGGTGTTTGAGATGATCCCTGCACAGAGGAAGGACTTTATACCACCCACTTATTGAAGTTAATGAGATTCCTCTCTGTCCACATGTCCAGGTCCTACTGAATGGCAGCATATTCTGGTGGATAGCACAGACTGATACCATCTGGTGCATCTTCTACAGACTAGCTGAGAGTACACTCAGTTTTGTCATCCAGGTTGTTAATGAAGGTATCAACAGTATTTGCTCCAGTATAAGCCTGTGGAGAGTACTACTATATCTTTCCTCCTGCTGGAGTTTGTGCTACTCATCACAACCCTCCGGGACTGGCAGCTCAGCCAGTTTTCCATCTCACTGTCTATTTATCTAATCTGTATTTTGTCAGCTTGTCTGAGGAGGTTGTAGGAGATAGTGTCAAAAGCCTTACTAAGGTCAAGGTAAAAAGAAAACCTCCACTGCTCAAACAAAAACCACCAAAATGGTCACCTCATAGTAGAAAGTGATGAGATGCTCAGCATGACTTCTTCTGCATAAATCTATGCTAACCTATCCTGACTACCTTCTTGGCCCTTGTCTGTTTGGAAATTGTTTCCAGAGGAAGTTGATATACCACCTTCCCAGGGACTGAGGTAAAGCTGACAAGCCTGAGCCCAAGTTGACTCCCAAGTGTGGTAAATATTTTCTCCTCTACACAAAGCACAGATCACACCAAGTGTTTTGACATAAAAGCAATAGTAATAACCATCAAGTATTTAAGTGTAGTGACTCATGTTTTTCAGGCTAGATGATTCTGGTCTGAGATGCAGCACTGTGGACCAATCTAGTTTGGCAGCAGGGAGGCATTCAACCAAAGGGAATTTTGGTTGTTGCTAGCATTTGACAGCATATATGAGAAGTAGGCAGAATTCATCAGTGATAAAAGGTGACATTCCTATCTTCATGATGGCATATTCTTCTTTCAAGAGAAAAAAGAGGATTGATCTGACCCTCCGGTCCTATCTATTGTTACCCCTAAGTGGGCGGATTAGACTGACTGCCGAGTTGGAAATGAGTCAGTGAGGTTTCCTTACTTCCTCCTTGTTTTAGGCTCTTGCATGTCTGTCTTGAATATTTTCTGCAACTGTAATTGGCAAGTTGATGTACTTGAAGGTAACTTCCCTTCAAGTGGAGTACGGTGTCTCTTTATAATTCATTTCTAGCCCATTGTAGCTGTTCCTCATCTTAAAAATATGGGCTTTAGTAGTCTTCTGATGAATTGTGTTCCTCATACAGTGACGGGTGGGTGGAGGTGGTGGCAAGTTTTATTAAGGCAGCTATTTCATCTATGCTTACAGTTTTACCATTGCAGCATGCAGTAATATAAAATTTAAGAGGTCAGTAAACAACTTGGCAGTAACTAAGCAATTAAACGAAAGCTTTTCCTCAGTTTTTGATGACTGGGGGGAGATGAGGAGAACCAGAGTTCCATTGTGTAATGTGTTATCACAGTTACCTGTTTTTAAAGAATTGTGTTTAATAAGTATAGTAACTATTGCATTAAATTTAAAATTGTAGGGTTTTTTCTCCGGGTCATTACTGAATCTGCTTTTTGAAATTGATTGTTGTCACATTGCCACTAATTTGTCCTGTGTCTTCCAACAAATGTAAAAAAATGTGTGTGCGCATTGGGGAATTTACAAATGAATTGGTTATGTCATGCTTTTTAACAATTAGAATCAGAAAGATTTACAGTCTGCATGCAATTAATGAAGGTGCTGATTCATGTTATTTTTTTCTTTAAGGCATTTATGTGCTCTTTTCCTGACCTAAAAATATTTTAAAATATTCAGGTTAGGATAAAACTTACTTTCATTAGGGAAACTGCACTAGTATAGTGATGTGGGTTATTTTATGCAGAAAACCTCCTGCATATAAATTGTCAGACATATGATTGTTTCGTTTGTACTACCCAGTCAAGACTTGTTATAGGCTATTGGATAATGCTATAATCCTCTAACAAATCAGTGGTAAATTAGCAAAATATGTGGATCCGAATTCTTCCTCCATTTGCATCCCCTCCTGTGGTGATGAATTTCTAGTTACTCCTTAACCGTGTTCAAGAAAAATTTAAAGATCACTTTTGAATTCTGATTATAATTCAATCAGTTGAATAATTTTTCTATAATAAGTGAAATCATACCAATAACAGATGTGAATTTTGGCATAAATATGATGTATTTGCTTTTGTTATTTACATAGAAAGGCTAGCAAGCATCATGGACTAAAATAAATATCACTGGGTTTGGAAACAACCATATAAAGCGTTCTCAGTGAAATTGAAAATTCAGTAGTACACAATTCAATATTTCAGGTGAGGCCACCCCACTGCAGAGCAGAGTGGGACAATCCCCTCCCTTGACTGGCTGGTGATGTTTTGCCTGATGCCCCCCAGGACACAGCTGGCCCTCCTGGCTGCCAGGGCACTGCTGACTCATATTCAACTTGCCATCGACCAGGAGCCCCAGGTCACCTTCCATGGCACTGCTTTCCAGCATCTCATTCCCCAGTCTGTACAAACATCCAGGCTTGCCCCATCCCAGGTGCAGAATCCAGCACTTCCCCTTGTTGAACTTCATATGGTTGGGGATTGCCCAGCCCTCCAATTTGTCAAGGTCTCTCTGCAGGACCTCCCTGCCTTTGAGGGAGTCAACAGCTCCTCCCAGTGTTGTGTCATCTGTAAACTTGCTCAGTATCCCTTCCAGTCCTGTGTCCAAGTCGTTTATGAAGATGTTGAAGAGCACAGGGCCCAAGATGGTGCCCTGAAGAACTCCACTAGTGACAAATCACCAGTCTGATGTTACCCCGTTCACTATTGCCCTCTGTGTTTGATCCATGGGCCAATTGCATACCCACCCCATGATGTGTTTATGAAGCTGTGCTGGACATTTTGTTCAGCAGGATCCTATGAGAGGCAGTATCAAAAGCTTTACTGAAATACTGAAAAGATTAAATCAATTGTCTTCCCTTGATCAGCTAGATGGGTTAACTTGTTATAAAAGGAAATCAGATTGGCTAAGAAGGCTTCCCATGAAGCCGTGCTGGCTTCCAATGAAGCCGTGCTGGCTGTAACCAATCACGGTGTTGTCTTTCACGTGTTTTTCAATGCCTTCCAGGATAATCTTCTCCATAACTTCACTAGGCACTGAAGTGACACTAGTGGGCCTGTAGTTTCTGGGGTCCTCCTTCTTGCCCTTCTAAGAAACTGGAACAAGATTTGCTAGCTTCTGCTGGCTGGGACATCTCTGAATTTCCAAGATCACTCAAAAAATCAAGAGAGGTTGTGCAATGACATCAGCCAGCTCTTTGAGAGTTCTCAGATGAACCCCATCAGGCCCCGCAGATTTGTAGGGATCCAGCTAGAGCAGCAGATTCCACACAATTTCAGAGGCTACTGGGAGTTGACCATTCTTGTAGTCATGGTCTAGGAAGGTAACTGTCATTTGATAAGGTTTGTGAGTTCTCAACCCAGGGTAACTGTTAGGGGAACTTGCATTCCCCCCAAGAAATTTCAATGTGGTTATACTGGCTGAGACTGCAGTTTGGGGGGTTGAGGTTTGATTTTTTTATTAGCAGCCCTAGTGCAATTTTGAACTTAATTCCCTCTGTGTCTTCACTTATACTTCACAAAGCAGTTCTGGTGTGTACAGACAAGATCCTTTGGAGGAGGGCTGTACAGAAAACTTCTTTCCAAATGTGATTCAGCCTCAGATGGGGACAGAAGACATTGGTGGTCCCTTACAGCACCTTGGTAATATTTCTACACTGGGAACAGCTCTCCGGATAACCAGGCAAAAGGTAGTTTCAATGGAAGTATGCTAGCTACAGATGGATGTAGTGTCTTTGGTGAAAATTGCTTCAATGTACTGCTCTGTTCAGGTGGCACTAATTTCCTTTCTACTTTGAACAGAGCTAGAAAGCACTGCAGATATTTCCAGGAAGTTTAGCTGTTGGCATGGTATTCAAGCTGGGCCTTTTCTCTGTGGCCTAAGCAAAGGACTTACTTCATGTAGATGAGACCTCGGAGCAGCATTCAGTTTTTACCTGTGAAGAACTCCAACCTGAGTCCCTCAGAGAAGGGAAGGGATGCTGTGTTGAAAATTCTTACCTTTTAATTTCTGTGTGATGATAATAAGCTTTCTGATGTGTGCCTTGGATGTTAATTGCATGACTGTTGGACCCACTTGAACTAACTAATCACAATAAATGCAGAAGTAATGGTGATTATGCTTTGGATAGATCTGATACCTATTTGTATACTGGTTTTTTTCACATAGGGGAGGTACATCATGTTAAAATAGGCCAACAGAATTGCTCTAAATGATTTCTGAAGGCATGAGGTCAGAGAGGAGAGACGATATGTAAGCATTGTAAGAAAGGTTTTGCCAGATGTGAGACTGAAGGGAAATGGTAGAGCTCTGAAGGCCTCCTGATGTGACACAGTTGTTCAAGTTAAACCCTTCGAAAGGCAGAAGACTGGAGGGCTGACTGAGCATGCAGGACTTGTGTGTAGGGCATTTATGACCTGCCAAGGCACACAGAGCTTCCTACAGAGAAGGTGCTTTCTTCCCTAGAGGAAAACTTACTTAACATTTCCTCATGCTAGTTCAAATACAAGGATGAGGAGATTTTAAGAAAGCATAACTTTGCAACTCATGATGAACAAATGTGTTCAATGCCTTGTTTCAGAAGGCTCTCTTTGGCCTGAGTGCAGGACACCGTGATGATGGGTAGCTGTAATGTGATCACTGCGGCTCTGTCCCTGTGGCCACTATACTGGTGCAAGCCACACTAGCTGTGAGGCAGGAAAACCCTGTTAGGAAACTCAATACGGAGAGAATTAGAATAGCTTGTCTTTGTGGCTGCAGGGGTATGTGTTTTGCTGTTGGGAGACTGTACGGGGATAAATAAGGGGACAACCTGTTCAAACTATGCAGCTGCATGAACTCTTTTCATGCTGCATCTGATGTCGTGCCTTTTGGTGGAATTGACAAGGTCGGAGGCATTGTAAGGGCTCCTGAAGTGCCACATGACTTTCACATATCCTGAGTGGCAGGCATGATGCTTCATGTCACATTTCCAGGGGCAGGCTGTCAATCCACTGAGAATAGGTGCCCTTTGTTATGGAGAGATCTTGTGGCTGAACAACTCTGTGGAAGTGCATCCAAATTAAGCAAGTGGTTCAGAATAAGGAATATCTATCTCACTTATATAATAGTATGCTGAAGATAATCTGAACATGAGCCAATTTACACGCTTTCCATGTGTCTATGAAATACTGGTTCTGATGGGAGGTGGGTATCTCTCTCCAGTGCTATAAGTTCTCATTTTGTGGAAGGAAGTTTGACAGCATCACACAAAATAATTTAGTGCTTCAAAGTAAAATCCACAGTAATGTGATAGCCAGATAGATTGATTTTTTTTTCCTAGTATGAAACTGGGGACAAAAAATAGTTTCAGTGTGAAAAGAATCAGTTTTCAGCTTGAAATTATTGCTGAAATTAAAGAAACACTGAGATCTTTTATTGGTGTTCTCTTCTCCATCAAGCTTTGTGACTTCTCCTTGCTCAAGCAGGGAGTACACAGCACATCACAAACAGGTGATTATTACCAAGAGACACAGATTTTTCATTTTAATCCCAAAGGGTGAATGTTGTTACAAAACTGCTCCCATTCACTGTCAGGCAACATGATCATTACCTTTTATTAACTTTGCTTTCTCTCTGATCCTCTGGACAATTTTTTTCACATCTGACTGGTGTTGAGCAGAGAAGTGAGCATATTTTTCCTGACCAATGCCATGCTGAATTTCACTGCTGACAAGTATAAGGCTTCTTGCACCTCATTAAGTCCTTTAATTTCTTTCTTTCCTCCCTCAAATTTTTAAATTTCAGAAGTTATCTATACATCTATGTTGGCCCTTTTTAGCGTGATCTCCTCTGTCCCAGCATTTCTCACATATCCTAAGAAGGAGGAGGAGAAATTAAGCAAAGTCTAGAATGGTTTTCTTCATTGGTCTAAATCTTAGTATTTTGGTTTCTTGATATTCTGTGGTGGATAGCAGGACCTCAGGGCCGCAGCCTTGCCTCAGATATGTGAAAACTTTTCACCGTTCAGAGAGTTTGCTGTTAGACCCTGTCCTTTTCATTCACGCAGTGGGTGGAATTTAAGGAAGGAGGACTTACTAACACAGTGCTTCAGGGAACAAATTGAGTACATGAGCTCAAATATGGGAATCTGAAGAAGAGATAAATCATTCAGTGCAGACACAATTTCCTAGTTTTCTCCCCATGTACAGCACATTGCACACCCTAGCAAGGCTGAATGATACTAATCTGTTAATGTAGACTGGGTTTGCACTTACATACCTTGTACCATCATTGCTACTTGAAGCTTGCACATACCTATATGGAAATTTACAGCCTTTGTATAAAGATGAGTTTTATAACTTGCTTTCCTCTTGGTATTGGTGATACTAATAATTCTTCAGTTCCTCAGGGCAGTTTGAAAGAACTAAAGGGCATAAGTGGGTTCAGTTTTAATTATGCAAAAACTAGTTCTAATTGAATGACCATCTGATATTTGAATAATTGGAGATTAGGGATTGAATAGGCAAATACGGCTTATTTTGTTGTATTGCAAGTGTAACTGGCAACCTGGGACTGAGGTTTTTTCCAAGTGAAGAGTTAAGGAGGATGAGTAGGTGTGTGGAAGTTTCACCTCTTGATTAGTCATTTGCCGAGGACAGAATAGGAAGTGAACATGGGAAAAGTGCTGTATCTCTGTAAAGTCATAAAGACTAACCCTCAGTCTCTTCAGTGCCTTATCACAGGGCCTAACCATTGACATGGAAGTTGGTTTGCTCAGTTTTGCGTCTAAGTCATGTTGTGGTTTAGGAATGGTACTTCCCAACTCACAGAACCACAGAATATGCTGAGTTGGAAGAGACCCACAAGGATCATCAAGTCCAGCTCTTAACCCTGCACAGGACCATCCCCAAGAGTCATACCATGTGCCTGAGGGTATCAACCAAACGCTTCTAGAACTTTGTCTGCCTTGGTGCTGTGACCACTTCCCTGGGGAGCCTGTTCCAGTGCCCAACCACCCTCTGGGAGAAGAACCTTTTCCTAACACCCAAACTTAACCTCCCCTGACACAACTTCAGGCCATTCCCTCAGGTCCTGTCATGGGTCACCACAGAGAAAAGGATTTAGTGCTCCCACTGAGACTCTCCTGCTCCCCCATCCCCCTTCCTCTCCCTCTGCAGCAGCATGGAAAGGAGAATTGGATGCAGAAAAGGTAAAGATCATGGATTGAGATAAGAATGATTTGCTGGAAACAGCAATGAGATATGTAAACAAACAGTAAGCAAAAGTATTAATGACAGAGGGTACAAGAGAGAGGAGAAAGATTCATATGGAACCACTCTGGCAACAGACAATTCCTGATTGCTCCTTCTGCCATGCTGCACTAACCCAGAAGGGATCCTTCTTCCTGGAAGAGATTCCCTTCCCTCCTCTCTTAGCAATGGCCTGAAGTGGTATAGAACATCCTCTGGCTCCTAGCTGTGCCACCTACTGCAAAAAATAACCCTGTCCTGACCAGAACTAGGACAACAGTTGCTTCTTTAGTTCCTCTTCAGAAATCCCAGTATCAAACTTAACCTCAATATGAAAATTCACTTTTATGGCCACTTGCTAATGCCTCTGCTCTTGCAAATCTTCCAGTTTCATTTGTGTCTACAAAAAAACATTAAAAATGCAATTATGGTGTTGTGGAGTTTGTAGATCTGTGATTTCCCATCTTCATCTCTGAATTTCTAAACTTACTTCAACTTATTGTGGCTATTATAATTTTAAAGAAGTGGAATACTATGCTACCTGTTCTCTGACTGCTGTGAGGAAGGGGAAAGAGAACAGACATTGGTTATATTAGGTTAGATAGTTGCAAAATCAGTTCAGGAGATTGGATATTTGCTGAATGATTTGTGTGTTACATTCATTTTGAGTATACAGGTGTCTCATAGTTTTGGCTCAGAAAAATTCCAGGACAGTCCTATCAGTGGAATTGTTAAGGAGGTTTGAGGGAAGGATTTGCTGGTTTTTGTTTGGTTGTTTTGGAGGTTTTTTCTACAAACTGTATCAGGATTATGAGAACATTCCCTTCTTCTAAGATATAAAAGACATTAGCTTAAATGATTCTTTTTGCCTGGATGTTTGAATCCATGTCTGTCTTCTGACTTCTGCTACTGCAAGGATGAGATATTCTGAACTGGGCTCATCTTTCCAGTTCTGCAACTCTGTCACACAAAACAGAGGTATTTATCAAGCAAGACAGCAAGTGGGTTTTTTTGTCTGTGAGACTGAAGATTTTGATTCAGACATCTGCTCCAGTGCATATATAATGTCAAAATTAGCAACTCTGACTTAAGTTTTACACCATTCTAGAAAAATTGACATGCCAACACTGAGATTTCTCCTGGCATGTAATAGGTTTAACTTACTAGTTCTAAGGAAATGTTCTATGCAGTAGGATATCGGTTAAAAGGAAACAATTGGTGCTTTCTACTTCTGTATATTTAATTTTGGATTTGGTGGAAATTTTCATTTGATCTGAATTAAAAAAAAAAAAAAGAACCCGTTGTGAGGTTTGTGGGTTCATGTTTGCTTCTGTTCAGTTGTCAATCCAGGATACGTTATCTACGCAGCCCTACATTTGACTTTCTTTACAGGGACAGTGGTGAAATACATGAGAGCTCTCTCACTGCAGATTTTCACCTGTATGCAGCTTTTAGCCAGCATCATAGGAGATCCTAAGCTGCTGTAACATCCCTTGGGGTTTTTTTCCAGGTTGGATCCAGATAAGGTGTGGGACAGCTTCTGGGGCAAAAGGTAGCTTTGATCCCTGTTACATTAAGCACAAGGGCATGGTCTTTAGAGTACAAATAATTTTGTTACATCCTAAAAAGGGACCTAATTAGGACAGCTTGTCAAAGACATAACTTACCTACAAGGGCAGTAAGACTGTTGCATGATAAACCTGTAAACATTCATTTTCAATATATATTTTGGAATTTACTGTTATAAGGAAAATTCACAAGTACATTCCTTGTAAAAGAAAACTTACATTAGTCCTCAGTTTCAAAGTATAATTGTCAAATTGCTGGTTTTGCCATCAGGGGTGGTTGCATAGAATTTGTCAGTTTGCCAAAGAGCCTTTAATAACTTTCCTGGTTTTACAGCATTTTGCTTCCAAACTGTTCATGCTAAGAAAGAACGAGATACAAGGGCTTGTAAATCTAAGTCATTTGTCAGTTAGAGGCATCCAGAACAAAAGAACCCTCTTGGTTTTGGTTTGGGGAATTTTTTTGGCAAGATGCTGAATGGTTACTTTGAAATAGTTTGGGCTACTCTTTGTAAGCCTGAAGTATCTCTGAATTGGCTTCCATGCATTGGGAATATGAGAATAGACTTACATAAGAGGATGCAGCAAAGCTGGTGGGAGTGTTGGAGCAAAGAACCACTTGAAGTTCACATTCATGCTCATGGAATGGTATACTCAATTTCAATTAAGTCTTTTCATTTCATGGAGTGTTACAGGACTTTCTTCGACTCCATCCCCTACTGCTTTGCCAGCGCCACTCACTTGATGCAAAAGACTCCTGTTTATCTGTGATGGAAGGAAACAGAGTGGAGAAGGGCAATTGCACTGGGTGGCTGTGGAAAGCAAATACAGATAATACAAAACATATGCAGATCACACTATAAAAATGCACAGTAAAAGTGTAATGGAATGAGATGTCAGCGAGCTAATACTCACCTGAGCCAGCTGGACACTTGCCATGCAAGGCTGGTTATTTGGGTACTGAGAGCAAGCTGGCTCTGACTGGAGCCAGCACAGATGCCTCTGTGCCTGTAGCCTGTGTAATCCACCACCTGAGTACTCTGCCCATGGTACATAGTAAGTTGGCTGGGTTCACTGTAAACTTATTGTCCCAATTTTCACTGGGTCCTTTAGCACTATATTTTTCCCAGAGTGTTTTTAACCCACTCTTAAGACTGTAAACTCTTCCCCTTTGATAGGGGATTTCCTGTCTTCAGATTGAAATTTGTGGCTTTTCTAGGAAAGCATGACATTGCTTTCTACAGGATAGGTGATATCTCAAGATTTCTGTTTTGAATAGATATAACTGTATGCAAGTAGATATAACTGTATACATACTTGTTCATTAAATTATCATTAATATGTAGATCCTCACAGTTCATTTTAGTAGAATAGTCTTCTAAATTCATAAGTCCAAAGAAAGTCTTCTAATGATAAACTAAGGCCAAATGTAAATTTGGTGTGAGAATGAACACGTCTCTTTCTGTAGTGTGGGTGAAAGTCTCAGTGTGAATTCCTGACTGGAGTAAACTGAAACATGGGATGGAGGGGATGCATCCCTGCTCTCTAGAATCTGCTGCAGACAACTGGATTGCTGCCAAGTGTAGGCATCCTCTGACCAATACAGCCACCTTTCCCTCTTCTATTTCTTTATCTTAGTAACCTGAATTTCACTGCAGTTTTGGAGTAGATGGATAGTAGCTTGCATGAGGCTCTCAGTGGCCTCTCCCTCAATTTGAGAAGTAATAGTCTTTCCACAATATTATAAAGCAGTAAGATTTTAGCATAAGTAAGACATGAGCTATGTCTCATGCCTTTGAACTACAGCAAATATCCATCTGTTGTTTGAATGCCATTTGGAATGCTAAACTCCTGCCAAATCCTGCTGCCTTTGAAGTCCATGGAAGTCTTGTCACTGACCACAGCTGGGATAGAATTTTAGATAACAAAATTTCTGTTTACCTTTGTTTCACATAATTTTTGTGTGGACTCTAACAGACAATATCTCTGTGTGATCAGGACTGGATGAGGGAAGAGGGGATTTATAAGCAATATATCTAATATGTCTGTCTGGTTGAGTGATGGAGAATCTTGTAGTTCACTGATTTTATGAGATTATAATACCAGTTAAGTTTTGATGGTGTTGTTTTCTCATTCTCTTTAGGAATCATTTACTGGGGGTATGTCTTGACAAAGGGAATTTTAATTACATGAACTTGGACATCATACCAATCGTTTGAAAATCAATTATTCACACAGTGTTGCTTTTCCTGAACAGTGAAGAAATGTTTACCCCTGCTAGGAAAGACAGTTGAATGACTCCAAATGCTTTACATAGTGACTTATCATTTGAGATATTTAATCTTTTTGTAATTTGTAGTTCCACACTTGTGGAATGTGTAGTCTTTTATCTCTGGATCTCTTGAATGCTTGTGATGTGTAATAGGCTTTTAAGCATCTGCTCAGGTATTGCCTGCACTTAATATTTTCCGTATCTGTGATTGTACCATGTGCTGTCATGGAGAGTATTATACCATCAGTGTTGTGTCAGAGTAGCATGGAATGGCAGTCTGATGCATAATTATAGGGATATATTCAGGAATGTTTCTTAAGTGACTGAATTTATATTGATTATTCAGAATAAGTACACATCAAATTACAGACTTTGCATCTATGTAAGAAGCATACCTACACTTCAAATGCCATAGGCTGATAGGGCACTGAAAAAATATGGATGGATGAGCAGAAATGGATGTGGACCAGATCAAGTGCTCAGAATAGATTAGGGAGAGGTGTTTTTTGCAAAGTGATTTTGTGCTTAGTGACTCCTCATCTTTCTTAGTGCCACACTGTTCCTGTCACACAGATTAGAGATGGCTGGAGGGTGGATTCAGTGAGCTCTGAGGAGCCTTTGCAGCAGCCAGCACCTATGAGACACAGCAGCATGTCTCTTTGGTGCTGGGATAAGCAAGGAGGGGCTCATTTCATAATTTTTTGCAGATGGACAGAAACTATGCTGTTCTGGTATTGCTAGATTTATCCATGACAGGGTACATCAAAGCAGCCCTAGAGCTTTGAGAAAACTGGCCCTATCAGCTACTGCAGCTCTGGTGATAGACAAAGAGGAATAAAGGTTCTAAATTGCCCAAGATAAAGGCTACCCTGAGTTCTGCTGACCAAACAAAAAATAGTGGTTCAAGGAAGTCTCCCTTTAGCCCTTGCTTTTTCTCAATCCATAAATGCAAATCATAATAAGTCATGTGGGGTTGATCCAGAGCTTCCAGATGTTGTGTGGGGGCTCATGTTGAATGTACAATAGATAATATAAAACAGATGGTTCCATATTGTGTGAAACTATAGCTCATTATTTCAAGTGCTGCGGAACTTAACATGAGACCGAAGTATCTTCAAAGTGCTGTACTTCAATGCTTTGGTGTCAGTTCCTCGACCATGAGCTGCAAACCCATATAACTGAAGAGCTTGTCCTTCTGTTTCTTCTCCTGCCAAATGGTAAATGGGAGCTTCAGGTGCTACAATTTAACCTAGAAATAAACATATATCTTGAATGAAAGTGTAGAAACAATAACTATTACTAATTTACATGGGATTGTTTATACCAGGTGTGTTGTCAGAATCCCATCTGATTTCTGTATCACTGTGAAGTTGTAGAACTCACTAGAGTTGCTGATTTGCAAACCTGAAAAGAAAAGTATAATCATGGCTTCTGTCTGTAAAGTTTTGTGTAAGAATGAACATAGCTCTTGTTATGGTTGCTCTGCGCAGGTACTCAATGTTTTATATGAAGTGCTATTTTGAGTATTCTATTAATTATTTAAAGCTAAACATGGTTTCTCTTTTACATAGGAGAGATTTGTGAGTGGCAAACATTAAAGTATATGAAATATTGTTGCCAAAACTATTAATTTTTTGCAGTAATCTGCTAAAGACAGACATATTAGAGCAGCAGTGAAGGTAAGATATATCTCCTAGGTAAAACTAGTCACTGTAACAGGGACTTGTAAATAACCATTTAGACCAGCTCTGTGGCCCATTAGGTTCAGTGTTCTGCCACTGCTTCTAGCTTCTTCCAGCTTTTTTTCATTTATAGAATTGAGATTTTTTAAGGTTCTCATTAAAATTTATTCATCAGAGTAATCTCTTTTGTTCTTCTTTATATATTGTTGATGAATTTCAGCTCTATTCTGTACCGCTGAAGTCATAAATAAATGCCACGGTTTCTGTTTATTAAAAATGAACCCTCAAAATAGGATACAAACATATATATACAAATATATAAACTATTGAAGCACGAACTCTGAGACACCTACAGGAAAAAAACCCTGATATTTTGAGGCTGAGCAATCTGGAATTGTTCAGCCTAGAGAAGAGAGAGCTTCAGGGAGACATTACAGCACCCATCCACAGGGTTGCATTATATTGTTACTTTTTAATGTTTCTGGTAACAACCTTTTCAGATGTGTACCTCACCTAATTTCAAATTGATGTACTCACAACACTTTCGTCATGTACCTTTTCCATCATATAAGAAAATATCTCCATTTTTCATTCCATTGGTTGTTTTGCTTTGTAGTACATGCTTTTCCTGTTCTAGGAGATCTGGGGATTTTCTTGACCAAAAATAGGGAGAAGGAAAAAAAAAAAGCAAGGCAGTACTAGTATACCTAACGATGTTTAGAATTCTGTTCAAGTCAAGGAATTGAAAACATGCATAATCTGATCTACAGTTCATGTAAATAAATCAGACATGGGATACTGCACTTGAATTCATGCTTAAGACTTTTGGGAGACTCTGGCTCTGGTTTTAGTATATTATACTAAAGCTTGTAAAACTCATTCTTTGCTGTCACAATCAGTGAGACCTGGATGTAAATTTTAACTGAGAAGAATCATTGCATTCACACATTTCTATTCCTTTAGTGAGTGCTTACATTTATCTCTATATTGTATCATAGCTAATTATTATGGGTAGGTCTGGTCCCCCAGCGCTGTGTATCAGATCTGTAACCTGGCTATAATACTGCAAGAAGAAACAAGGATGCAGCACTGAACAAAAGAAATTCTATGGGACTGTCACTTCACTTCTGAGTGGCACTTAACAGCTTGTGAAAGTGGGTGACTAGACTCCTGGGATCTTGCCTTTCCTTGCCTGCCTTGGTGGCAGGCTCTCTCTGTCCTTCAGTTTTGGGAGGCAGGCAGGCATGACAGAAGGCACATGCATTGGTCCCTTTGTTAACCTATGAAAAGAACACCCTATGTTTCTTTTGATTAATTTTCTAAGTGATTGTATCTATGCGTTTGAATCCTTAAATTTAATCTCATAATCTCTCAGCTTTTGGAGCTGTAACATAGGTTTTGGAGGTATGCAACAGTAGCTTAATGACTGTGCAGAGTTTAACTAAAGCATAAGATGGTTTTGACCTTCTTTCATGAATGTTTTCAAAGGTTGAAAGCAAATACATGTGGACTCCACAAGATTCCTTTACACATAATTTGTACCATTTCAGAAAAATACCCTTGTCATATGTATTTGTTCATTAGTGTATAAATATACTATGATTGTCTATAGATTTCTTTTTTCCTCTGGAAAGATTTAGAGACAATCAAGATTTAATGGATATATTGAATATAATATGCTTAAGAGGTGCTTAGAAGATAAAAGCTGACTTGGACTATAAATTCATGTGTTTGGGGTTTTTTGTAGCTGAAGGATCCATATGTCTTTTCTTTCCAGGCAGTGTGTGGTGCATGCTACTTCTCAGGGCTGCTGAGTAGTGGGGAGTTTCCCCTCTAAAGTTTGAGTTTGAGGTTTTTAATAGTATTTTATATAGAATCTGGTGAAATCTGTGAATGAGCACTATTTAAAAGTCTCAACACCTTTCCTGTACCACCTCTGAAGAGCATGGCAAAGTTGTGCTTGCATAAGTATTCCTGGGATTGGATTCAGTGATACTGTCTTGCACTTGGCTTTTCATTCAAAGGGTGAAAGTCCTTCTGTGAGCAAGGAATTCCTCATTGCACTGTGATTCATACAAACACGTTCAGTGACAGTGAAGTGGTTTTGATGGTAAGATGTGGTGGCTGGGGGTTTCATTTGAGAACACAGGGTTGCTGCCACTTCTGTCAGTGTTTTATCTGAAGGTTTTCTCTTCTGAGAGGGTACAAGTCTTCTAAAGCTTTCATACACTGTAGTAACAGCTGTGAGTTTTAATATTAAAGTGAACTTTTTGCAAAATTTTGGGTTTATATGTCAAAGTGTATATGTCTGACAGCCTTTAAAATTTAACCATTACTTCATCTAGAAACTAGCCTTGTGGTGCTTGCAGCATCTGCATAGTCCTATTAAACAAAAGGATGTTTTCCACACCTTTCTCTGCCTTTTCTACCTTTTTTCCTTTACAGTTTCTCTTCTAGTCTCTTTTTTCTGCTTTGCCTTTTCTTTTTTTTTCACCTGTCTTGGGTTGAGCTGGCAAAATGCCAACTGTCCAAGACAAAGAGAAAGGGCTCCCCCCAAACCAGCCAAGGGAAAAAGAGGGAGAGGAAAAAAACCTCTAAACTAGGTTTATGCTGAAACTAACTCTGTGTATTTATACAGAAATAGAAAATTTAAAGGAAATTACAATATAACACACACTTTCATGAGTTAGGTATAACAACAATTTCTACTTTCCACCAAAAATAGATTCTGTCACTCTGGATCTATAAGCACCTTAAAAGACACCCAGCAAGAAACAGAAAGTATAACAACAAAAATATTTTTACTTCCCTGAACTCAAACAAAAGGCAAGTAGTGGCAGCAGCAGGAGCAGGGCTAGCAAAGCGAAACAACTTCAGCAGGTCCTGCTGGAACTGACTAAGCCACTCTCAGGCACTGGCTTTTACTCTTTTTGAGATGATGTCATAATATGGTATGGAATAAAATACTATTAGCTAGAAGTCAGCTGTTAGCTAGCCCAGCTCAGCTCAAGTCAGCTGACAATTCCAGGCCTAGTCTGAACTTTAAAACCTAAATTTAGGCCCACCTGGCTAAACCCATAATGTCACCTTCCTTTAGATTGTATAATTTCTCCCACTGTTTTCCTGCCAGCTGGCTATCTGCTTTTGAGGATGGGGCATCTGTAGGTGAGACAGGTGAAGCTGATAAGTATTCCCTTCCTAATTTGAATGTCATGGGAACAAAGAGGAAAAGCTGTTCTTTTTTGCGTTGGTCTCGTAAGTGGTCCCTTCAGGATCAGGAACATAAAAAGATTTTGGCTCCTTTTGTTTAAGGTTGCAGTGTAGGACACACTGTAAAAGCAGGTTCAGGTTTGGGTTGGGTCTAATTTCTTGCCCACATAATTCCTTGCAGCAATCCCCACGCTGAGGACTTGGAGTTCTCAGCTTGCCTCCTTCTCTTCCTTCCTCCTGCCCTGAAAGGACCTGAATACAGCAACAGCTACCTGCAGGGGAAGTGACACTGGCAGAAACCCAACATGGGTCTTTTTCATAAAGAACAGACAACCTGTGGATTAGGAGAGTTGTACAGCGGGGGTAGAGTCTAACACAACTAGCCAGCTCTCCTCTCAGGTTATGTCCTAGTTCAGCAGGTGGGACCAGTTGTCACTGTGTGGGGGTGATCAAAGCTATGTATTCTACCCCCATCTATTCATTCCCAAGGTCAATGACCCATTTGCAGTAGCTTCCCAAGGAGTCATTAGCACCTCCACTCCCAGCCTGAGGGGGCGTAGGTGCTAATGGGCCATCAACAGTTCAAAAATAGCCCATGACTCACAGAGTTAATCACTCATTGTGTGAGTCCCCGCCCCGGGGGAGGGACTGGGTGCTCCCTGAGGGTACATAAGGGATGGGAAAGAAGACCTCGGGAACCTTTTGTCGGATCCAGAGGAGCAGCAGGACCTCAACAGGAGGAGACCACCACTCTCAACCAGACTACAGCCATCACGTGCACCAACAGGTTTTTCACTTCTTCTTGCTTTGGACTTGGGGGAACCATGCGGATCTCAGCACAAGGGCTAACAAACCCCTTTGGGTTTGTACCCCAGGGCACTGGGTTATACTGCTGGGTTTTGGGAGTTGAAAGCAATTTCCCTTTGTGTCAGTGTATTTACTGTACTATTATTATTAAATTGTAGCTCTGACTTATAATCTCTCTGGTGTTGAGCTCATTTCTCCTGCTGGTTTACCTCTAAACCAGCACGGGTTATGAATTCATTAAGCCCTTTCCCAGAAGCACTAGCTGCAGTTATGGGTTGCTCACTTTGGAATATAACATCCATCAAGTCTTCCTTTGTCTGGTTGCACTTGAGGCTTCCGCTGCTCTTTACAGATGGCTGCAAATGGATCATTCCAAAGGTGAATGTATTAAGCATGCCTTATACCTAATACTAGCTGTGTTTCATGCTGTCAGTGCAGGTAGTATGCTTGGGGTTTTGTTTTGGAGATATGCTATTCTGTTACCCCAGGTAATTGAGTTGGCTAAGTGCCCCCCCTTAATTAGAGAGTTGTGTCAGGATTTACTAATAGCAGTAGGGCATTTGCTGTTGGATGCTGTGAATATATCAGCTTAGGTCTTGTACAAATGCATCCAAAGCATCAGTGATGCTACTAGGAGTTTCATCACTCACTTCTGCCAAATTCAAGATTTTCTGTGTGACTCTAAAGAGAGATCTGACCGTGCAGTTGTTCTCTCTTTGTACTTAGTTTGTGTATGACCTGTATTTAACCTTGATGCTCTTGATATCAACATTTCTATATAAGCTCTGTGGTTGCCTATGTCTCAGTCTGGCTGCCTAATCAGGAAGAGGATTTTTAAACAATTCTTTAGTAGGCATAAGAAACAACTGTGCTTAACATAACTGCAAGTGTGAAATAAGCAACATGCTGCTGAAAGTTCACATGCCAAACACAGCTAATCCACCATATGTGTGACCTAAAAAGTACAGACATATGGATATTCTTCCCTCCCCCAGTTTCTCAGCCTTTTCATGGTAGCTGCAATTGTAAGTAGCCCAGTAACAGTATATGCTTGATCATTGTATGGGATCTGTGATGGTATTTTGCAGTTAGGGTTGCTGCATTGCTTAGCATGCCTCTAAGTGAAATGAAAGGAATACCATAAGCTTTTCAGCTGTGGCATACCACCTTGGCAGTTGTGTGCCTTTGGAAAAAACATACAAGTGTGACAGCCTTTCAGTAGCTATGGGAGGATGCTGAGTACCAGCAATTACTCTGCTCTTCATTCTTATTTAAGCAGTTTGTACATTCCTGATGAGTTTTCCATACAAGGGATGTGAATCTGTCCTTGCCTCTGACTGTGTCTGCTGCAGCCTGGGAGTTACCCTGATTCCAGTGTGAAGAGAATTACTCATGGTGTCCTGGACTATAGGTAAAATAATGAGAATACATACTTTTAGAAAAAAGTCTAGACCATGGGATGGGGCACATATGGCTGTCATACTATTGGGATTTGGTTGTTTTGCCTCCAAATACCAGTTACAAAAGATTAAGCAGTGGCCAGTGCTGCACCCCTAAAGTTATATGGAGTCTGATCCCACACAGATGTCACATAAATGGCAGAGCTTTTATAATTTTCAAGTATGTTGGTACTCATGTGTCCAATTTTGTGACACATAACTCATGTGATTTCTTGTGTTGCTGCAGCATGTGGTATGCCACCCACTTGGCCCAAGATTACAAAAAAACCCCACATGTAATGCATCATAGCCAAAGTGCAAGCATGTACTTCACAACTCTGTTGTAGACAGAACAGAGTTTGGCCAAAGTGAGTATAATCAGTTCATTTGTATGCACGGCTAAAATTACTGAAGAGTAGCTTCCAGATAAGGATGCATTTAGGGAACTGTGGCAACTGCCTAATTAGCTGTAGGTATGACTTTAATTGCAGTCTGTAGCCAATAAAAAACATACTTGGTCTATAGAAAGAGGCATAGAAATAGAATATGTTCACGAGGCAGTTTAATGTTTAAAGTACTGTTTGCAAATACAAGCTATTAAAAAAGTGAATCATGCTGTAAAATGGTCCCAAGCCATAAAATATTAATTGATCATTAAGTCCTTGCAAGAGGCACTGATATATACCCTGTATCTAAACGTGTCCACTTTTAACTTCCATCTGCTGTTTGTGTACACCACTGAAGGGGAAAAAACCCACACTTTTAAGAATAAGAACAAAATAAAATGCTTGCATTTTACAGAGAAAGGCTGACCAATATTTCACCAAAAGATTCTGTTTTGATGGAATGATTGCAATTATGTTAAGATTTGGCAAAGCAAGAGAAGATAGATAACCATGTCTCTTTGGCATCCCTTTCCTCCAGTGTGTCCCCACCAAACAGATTGTTGTCATCAGCTAACTTGCTGGGGGTGCACACAATCCCATTGTCCATGTGGCTGACAAAGATGAACAGCATTGGTCCCAATGACAGCCCAATGTGAATTGTGCCACATGAAAATCAGATATCCCAACTTAAAATGTCTGTCCTGCCCAGGGGAGACAAGTTAGACAGATGCAGAGGGAAGGAGCCAATTAGCCAGTGCACACAGCTGGGGGTCTCTAATATCAATTGATCATATCGGCTGTACATCAGGTAAAGGCTTGTAATGATCTGCAATACACGCATATATGAGGAGAAAAAGAGCAGAGCACATATGAAGTCCAGTGGCTTTCTCTTGTGCTTGTTGTTTTCTGTGTCTATACTTGTCTGTCTTCTGGGAAAACCTGAGTTTGATAACAAATAGTCTGCTTAGCAAAATATACAGAAAAGAGGATGATACCTGCTTTACTTAAATATTTAATATGCTAGGGCAGCACTAAAATATTACCCAACAGTACTACATATATTGCCTTGCTGCACATTGTTCCAAAACTGAAATCTGATGGTCATATGTTAAAATAAAGGACCACAGCTTTCCCTAGAAGGTACCTTTTTTTTAATTTTTAACAATAAGTGCATGTATTCCCCCTTGAGAAGGGGAACATCAGAGCTGGGAAAGGAGCTGAAACTGGAACATATTGGCCCACTCAGAGGACTAGATTTCTCTTTATTTTTTTTTTCATTTCTGATTTCTAGACTTTCTGAATACAGACCAATAATTTTTGATACATTCTAGTTCTGTTGCAAATTTTTGGTAGTGTTGCTCCCTCCATTCAAGAGAAAAACTTGTCAAACTCTTCTAATGTAGATAATTGAGCCATGGAATAGGAAAATACATATTCCAGAATTAATACCTTAATTCTCCAAAGTGCAGGAATGTGTACCTATTACATAATAGTCTGGCAGGGGGCAGGGAACACTTTTTTTTAATTTCAAACTTTTTTAAGACTGTGACTTCTCAAATTAAGTCATGGATGAAAATCAAGGAGGAAAAAGTCTACTTGAGCTACAAGTGCCAGATGCTACTTCTTTACATTTAAATTTTGTGTGTGCTCTGACCTGGTGACTATTAGATAATTTATTTTAATATTCTTCTCATGTCTGTTTTGGGGTTGCTTCAAAATATTGCCCCTTAGAAAGTGAGTTCATAGTCAGTAAAAAGCATGGCCAAACAACAGTAATATAGAAGTTGTCTATGGGTACCAGTTTCAGTGTGTGTTTGGAATTTTTATAAGATGTTTTGCAGAACAACTAAGAAAAATTTTTTACTTGCCAAAGCCATCATATGTTATTCCCTCTGAATTGTTTCTAAGTAATAGTAATGAAAGTACATCCTTAATTTCTAGTGTTTTAAATGTTTCATTTTACAAACATTATGTTTTTTTCACTTTCTCTCCACCAGAATGTCTTGGTCACTGGTTGTACCGTGGGGAAAAGGGGAATGCTGGGTTTTCACCTTGTTCTTTTAGCAGGGTATGCTGGTGTATCATACTTACTATGCTGTATGAGGTGCACCTGTCAGTGTCAAAAATACTGCAGGGGAGAGTGGGACCAGTATTTTTTCTCCTCAAAGTTGGACCAAGTGTACCCATGGTACTCCTCTGCAGGTCTCACTTGTCTTTCATTGATAAATCAGCTACTCTCCCTGTTCTCAACTATGCTAGTTCCACACATTCACCATAAATTAAAACTTGTAAAACACATGCATTCCTTTATTTCTTTTGCATATTTACACTGATAGTTGTGTGCAGTCCCTTTCATCACTACATTCACATCAGTCCCCACTCAGGCCTCTGCAATTGCAGGCAATTTTTCACTGCTGTGAAGTCCACAGTATCTATTGCATGTGGAAAAGTTGCGAGGAGCCATAAGGCATTTATTTTGTGACAAACTTAATTTATAGTTAAGATAAAACTCAACAACCTCTAATATTTCCCTCTCCACAACAGGGTCATTGCACAGAGATACTGTGAGGAACCAAGGGCATTATACACACTCAGCCTTGCTGCAGCACAAGACTTGGTTACAGCAAAACATTGTACTGGGCCCTATGCCCACTTTGTGTTCACATGCTTTGTTATGGGGAGACTGTGCCCACTTTGTGTTCACATGCTTTGTTATGGGGAGACTGTGCCCACTTTGTGTTCACATGCTTTGTTATGGGGAGACTGTGCCCACTTTGTGTTCACATGCTTTGTTATGGGGAGACTGTGCCCACTTTGTGTTCACATGCTTTGTTATGGGGAGACTGTCAAGTCCTCAAGGAAATGGGGAAAAAGTCCTGAGGAAGTTTACAGCATGCTAAAATTAAGGGTTAGATGTTTGAGAGCTTTGTTGTTGCCCAGTATCCTGTGTTGTAAAGGCAGCTAGGACTTTCTATCTCAGGAATTTGAAAATAGCCTGTAACTCCCTTCCATGGTCAAGTAGGGGTGCTTGTTAAATTTCTCTAACTGGCCCAGTAGCTGGAAGGACTGATGCAATGGGGTCTGAAAGCTAGTGGAAGTCAATGGGAAATTGAAATGTTGGTCATGGAGAATTGGAGCCTTTCTCCACTGACTTTCTGCTGTGTGAGAATTATGAGTGCTCTCATTCTTTCTGAGTGCAGATTTTAGAACTTATGAAACATGATGATTGAGACTGGCATTATGTTAGGGACAACCAGAGAAAGAAGGATGATTTCTGCTGTGAAATCCTGATGACTGCAGGCAAAAAGATTGACGTTGGTCAGCTTTGCAAATTTTTATGCATCTATCCATCACTTTACTACCCCTTAATTAAATTCCTCACTTGAAGCATGGATAAAAAGTTGAAATAACATTTTGAAATTTCCTCCTAGATTGGATCCAGTTAAATAAAGCAGTATGGATTGATTTTTTTGGCTTTTTTTTTTTTTTGAGCTGAATGCTTACTTGATCTTCCAAAGTTTTGAGTTTGTGTTTTTGTTGACTTTTTTTACCCTAATTTTTAAAAATTTTTCATAATTTATTTTTTGCTTAGAAAACCACCACAAAAACCAAAAAGAACCCTTATGTGAAGAAATTTGCTACAAAATGGCAGTGATAGATTCCGTGCTGACCAGTTGTATTCTAGCTCTGTAACTTTGCTTCTGTGACTCCACCAAGACACATTGCACACTTCTTGCTAATCAGAGAGATCATAATGAAGGACTACAGAAATTAACAAGGTATTTTGGGTACTGGCATCACTATTGCCATATTAAAATAGTGCTGCAACACGTTTAATTGATGCATCTGTTATGTCTCAGACAAGTAAGATTAGATGTAAGTCAAGTAAGTATATTTAACCTGATGGAATTCCTATTCTTTGTTGAAGAATACTTTTCTGTTCTTTATTATGTGTTTAGGCTCTTGTTTTGAAATGTGAAGGGCCACAGGAGTCCCTGGTGCAAATTAATCTTCTCTGGTCTTCTTTCAAGTGAAACTAACTTCCATGCTAATCTTTCCTGTGTGGCTGTCAAGCCGTTTGGAGATGTATTGATCCCTGCCACAATAAAACAGTGACACTTGAGCAACAGCAAACTGCTTTTGAATGTTCTCTGATGTATTGCTGGCATTAATGCTGTTCAGGTTAGCAGTTGGGCCAGATATGTTGTTTTGTTTCACCTACTGTTCCTCTGTTCTTTGTATATTGTCTTTAAATATGAAGATGTTTGCAATCTAACTTACACAACACTGTAGAAACAGACGTCCATTTTTTACACTAGATTGCTGTGTACTGCTGTAGGTGTTACATACAGAAAAGTAAATAAGCCCTAGCATTGCAGTTTGTTCCAGTGCTGAAAAAGGAGAGGAAGAGTTGCTAGAATCTGTTATTACACATGAAGCCACGACTGCTGAAGTGTATGGGCCACTGAAATCCTCTAATGGGACTGGGCATATTGAGGCAGGGCAAATATGTGTATGTATACTATTTCTTTGCGGTATAGGTAATGAAAGCCATATGGCTCCTCTAGTCTTTGGACATAAATATAAGAATTGAAAGACAGATTTGTGATAACTGAGACCTTTCAGCATCTTATGGCAATTTAGAGAAGCAGAACATTGCAGAGCTTGTTTCACACTGCCTGTTCAGAGATGTTTTTATTGAACTGCACTGAAAGATGCGCAAGAGATTTAAAGAGGCTTCATGGCAAAGGGGGAGGTATGTGTGGTAACAACAGCAAGAATGCGCATGACATCAGGAACAGTGGGACAGTTGTCATACTTATTTGTTGGTATCAATTATTTCCAGAAAAATAAACTGCATAATGTGTCAAACTACAGGGTGAAGAGAATAAAAGTGCAATATGTAGAAATAGAATACAACTTGGAAGAACTCCAGTTGGATACAGTCATAATTTATTCTGGTATGTCCAATATACTGAAGCTTTTATGGAGAACTCTTCAGGTTCGCTGGAATTTCAAGCCAAAATGTCATGCTTTGGGGTGGGATAATTTGCTCAGAGGCATTCAGGAGGATCTTGAGGTCACACACAAATAGCCAGGTGCAGATAGTGCCTACACTCAAAAACTTATTATATGAGAGACTTAAAGCTTTTTTTAGAAAAGAAAGCATTGATAAAATACTATTGGAAAAGCAACAAGTACATTCCAGAGTAGCAGTCGCACAAGTCAGGTGTTTGATGGACCTGTTTTTATACAGTATGTGGTAAATGTGCCGAGTAATACTCCTATCAACCAGTCTACTGGTGCTCCAGACCCACAAGAAATGTCTTTTGGTTTATGCCCAGAGTTGGTAACAGTCTCAGAGATACAATTTGGCAGACAGGAGATAAGTGAGAGCCTCAGCATCTTCTCCAATGACCACTCAGAAATACCCTCTGCTGTCTCCTCTGGCTGAAAAGCAAAGATAAAGGCACAACTGGTAGCTCCTATAAATAGCATCAGTTTGATGACAGCTTTTTCATAGGAAATAGTTGTGGGGGCAAAAGGTAAGGAAGGGGAAGAGGGCGTAAGCTCTGCTGCACAACAGCAGAGTACAGTTTAGAGAATGAATTGAAGACTTTTCTTGAGACCAGGGTGAGTCATCTGTAATATGAGGAGGGAGGAGGGCCAGGCATTGTCAAGGGGACCAGATGATGATGGAGATAAAGAAATGGTCTTTAAACGGTTCTGAAGATGGTGCTCTGGAGAAAATAAAAGTATGTTATCCCTCCTGTCTCTTTTTTTTTCCTCTGTGTGTCATTGTCAACACATAGCCAAGAAGAGGAACAACATGGTTATATTGTTTCTGGGTTGTGACAAAACAGTTTGCTTAATCTTCTTATGAATATGTAACTTAGAGTTGTTATTTCCCCTTCCATTATGCTGAGAAACTCTGAAAGTGATTAAACATTGGAATGGACAATGGACTGCTCAGGGAGGTGGTAGAATCACCATTCCTGAAGGTGTTTAAGGAAAGACTGGACATGACAGTTAATGTCAGAGTCTAGTTGACATGGCGGTGTTGGGTCATAGATTGGACTCAATAATCTCAGAGGTCTTTTCCAACCTAATTGATTCTGTGAACTAAAATAAGAGATTTCTTTTTAAATTGTTTTTACTAATTGAAAATCTTCTGTCACCCATGTTAGTAATAAAGTGGAAAAGAGAAAATCTGAATATGTTGGACTGTAATGCATGAGAGGTGACAACCACTTTTTGGGTAGCTGTTAAACTCCATATTTGACTGTCCAGGTGAGGCTGCATCCACTAGGACATACTAGGAAAGGGGATTGCAGATGTCCCCTGGCAGGGCCAGACGGAAGCCATGTCTGGTGATAAGAAGCAGAAACATTCATGCTGAAGTAGCAGGGAGATGAGAAGCTTTCTGTCTCCCATAGCTTGAATAAAGAATCCCCTTTACGCTCCTTAAAACTCAAATATTGTTTTCTCTCTGCTAGGAAGGATCCTGCAGGCACCAAGCAGAGGAAAGGTGCTTAACAAGTAATAAAGAACAGCAATAACAACTGATTAGGTGTGGGCAGGTAAGAAGAGGGGGAATACTTCATGAGTATTTAAAATCTTAAAATGTATTGCAAGCAAAATCCTCCATACACTGTTGTTAATTACCTAGACAACAGAAGCTTTGCAATCACCTTCAATCACAGGCTTCTATTTAATAAGCTTATTGTAACGTATTGCCATTAAGGCTCTTCTAACAGTTTGTGCAAATTTTCAGGTTTTTCTCCCAGGACAGAACTGTAAATCAGGCTATAAAATTCATTGGTAAAGCTACTTTTCTTCCAGTTAAAGTGGATGAAAATAACTAGTGGCAGAGCTAAGAGTGGCATCCTCTGGGTGGTGTGATGGCATTATCAGGCAGCACCGGACAGCTGGAGCTGTGCCACCCAGTGTGGTGTGGCTTGGCCAACTGACTGTGGAAACTCTGGGGGAGATCTCAAATCCAGTAGAAACATTTGCACATTCATGCTATTGAAAATGCTTTCAGTGGCAGGAACAAGATTCCATTTGTTGCTCATCCATAGCTAAATCAACCAAATTCCTGCTCTCTTGCACCAGCTCTGTTATGAGCAACACCATTATGGGAAGGAAGTTGCTACAGTTGACATCAAAAAATGAGACCAAAGTTTAATCTTACAGAGAACTTTATTAGGGTAATTGCCTGCTTATGGCTGGACTTGTTTCTTAGATGTATCTGCAACATCCAGATATATCCAAACGCACTCATGAGATTCTGCTGGCAGACAGCTCTAGTCTGTGTGTGTTAATAGTCCCAAAAAATAAGTGATGAGAGGGACGATTCTGCCCAGGAACCAATTCATTACAGGCATGATAGTAGTGCTACAATATTGTTCCTTGACTATTTATGATCATAGATTTTCTTTCAGATATTTTTTCCCCAGATTAGATTTAGGCAGTGCACCAGAATGCTGAAATAAAAGAAGCAGTGCACTATTTTGACACGCCCCCCACCCCTGCAATAAGCATTAAATTCTGAGAGATATTTCTCCTGTCCTAATAAATTCTTTAGACTATTTACAGATTTTGGAAAAATATTTATGGAGGTGCAATATCTGCTACAAAATTATCAATGGTCAGATGAGATATTCTACCACTTAATATGTGTGTATGTGTGGTATCTGAAGATATCACCCTGTGTATGATTGGACAATATGAGTGTTCTATGTCGTGTGTATATCTCTATGACTCTTCAAGCTGTAGTTTGGGCAGAAGAAGTAAGAAAATTCTAAAGAGATAACACACAGGCAAATAGAGGCAGTTCTTCTGTTGTCTTTTCTGTCTTTTTGTAGTGTTTTCTAAGTGCAGAGCTTTTAATTTTAGAGATGATTGGACCCTTTTTTGAGGAACTTACACAAGAGATAGTACATAAGCTGCTGCCACTAGTTCTTATAACAGTTTCTGATGCCACACAGGCTGCCCTGTGAAGGGACTAATGTTCAGAGCCTCTTCCCATCCTGGCTGTTTGCCCACTTTGGGTGTCCTGCATGGATGGGAAGTTCTTCAGCTCCTACTGCAAAGATATCCTTTCTGAGGATGTGGGAATAAAGGAGACTAAAGCATATATAGGAGAGAAAGAAGATGCAGGACCAGAAGTCAGACCTGAGCAGGAGGAAGGGTGGTAAGAGGAGTGCAGCCAGCTCCCACAACAGGTGGACACTTACCAGACCCTGCTGGACACTCTCTGAGGAAAAAAAATTCCTCTTTCAGGTGAAGTTTGAAAGCTTTGAAATGAAAATACTTGGTTTGTTTGCTTTTAATACCTGTCATCATCTCTAAGCAATCATGCTTTCAAATGGACTTTATTGCTGGGGCTTTTTTGTTTGTTTGTAAGTTATTAGCCTCTTCCTTGTGAAAGTCTTGAGTCAGTTCTGTTTTAACAGTATCTTTTCTGATGTAGAAATGGACAGGAGTCAGATGCTTCAGGTTTTTAGAGGGAACAGCTGTAGCTTTATTACCATTCCCTTTCCCCTCCACAGCACACCCCTCCTTCCCCCCC
>VWZD01003804.1:66519-120771 GCA_013396695.1 Sakesphorus luctuosus | reverse complement strand
TTTGTTTTGTTTTGGTTTGGGTTTTTTGTTGGGTTTTTTGGCCGCTTCCAAAACATTCCCCAATCAAACTTTTGTTCTATTCTTCTCTGCTTGGACATAGAGGAAATCTGTCCTGTAACATTGTCATTTTTATTCTCAAGAGATCTGATTAATTTACTTTGAAATTTTAGAGAGTAATGTGAAGGTATTTGGGGAAGAAAGTTTTTCTTTTTTCTTCTTATATATGCATGCAGTACAGCAACTTGTTCAACAAAGCAGATATTCCCAACTGGCACCTGTACCTTCTGTCCTAATGGAAATATGAATATCATCTAAAGCTTTTATTTTGAGGTTTCTTGTTCAAGAGTTTTTTTCTCCTAATGATGAGCCTCTAATTAATGATCAGTCTCTCACCAAGATGATGATTTTTGATTAGCATGTTGTATCCATCAGCCTGGGTAAGTTACCTGCTTGGTTAATGTCTATTAAGGAATCATGTATTTTTTAAATTTTTATTAATAAATATGTACTCCAGGAACTATTTGTTTCTATTTGTACAGTTCTATTTTTTTGTCAGAATGATCCCTTTGTCATCAACGGGTGTAGGAATTTTGGATGTAGAGTCAGTCTGGATATACTCCCTTATCCAAAAATAAGCTGCAGAAGCATTTGCTTATGCAGGGTCCTGGCAAATGCTTCCTATCTACTCTTGCAAAATAAACATATCATTTACATGAACACTCTAGGTATGTAACTTCTACCCAGTTTGAAATGCATGGTATTTTAATGTGAGGAGAAAATGCATAAATCAATCTTCACTTTTAGGAGCATGGCTCTTTTCCTGATAGGTACTGTTTGGGTGTGCTTAGTTTGACATGCAACAGCTTGTATAACACACTCTAAATATGGAAGTTTCTTACCAGAACATGACACTAGACCAAAACTGATACTTTCGAAATGCAACCAGGAGATTCATCATCATTAGACTGAGTGGATTGTCTGCTCTAAGAGGAAAGAAAGGAGAATGCCTGGATTGTATTTATGAAAACAGAAGTCAGATGTTTGCGTCAACATTTCAAACCTTGTTCCTTTTGAAACTGACCCTTTTTTAGCAGAGAAACTAAAGAACAATGGCACTAGGAAACTCATATGAGAATCATCAGCAGAACAGTAGCTATTGTGATGTGCACAACTGTAATTAATTTCAGGGGGAATGAATTCTATGCATCAGTTGGAATCAAGACAGGGACTTTGCCTTTTAGAATAAAATAACACCCAAGGTGGGCTTTCTAGTCATATTTTTAATGTGGTAAGGCCCCCTTCCACTTCTCTATGTTCCATAATTCTTGCTTAGACTACTTCCTTTTAATTGCCATTAAGCACATCAGAGGAAGCCTTATTTTTCATAAAACTGCTATGTATACTTTGTTTTCCCCTTCTCCATTGTATTTTCTAGCCTCAACACTACGAATTTTTGCCACTTGCCTTTTGATTGCTGATATATTATGTAAGTGTAATCAGGCATGATAAAACTGGTAATTGCCAGTAACCTCCTTCTTCCATTCTGAGATGTTTCTATCACAACCACTTAGATCTATTTATTCCAGTTCATCATATGCTGATGTAACTACTGTGTTTTGTAGGTTTTCTAGAAGTGTATGTGCATACATATGTACACATTTTATTATAATGTTAAAATAAAATACGGTCCCATATATTTTAAGTTGAAATATTGCAAGTTGTACTTTCAAAGAATCTATGAAAAATAAACTTGGGAAGTTTATTGTTACTTTAGTTAGAGGAGCTACTTCTTCTGTCTAGTGATATCTGTAGTAATTTTTTTCTTTACACTGAATTCAAAACTTGGTTAGTTGAAGGTTACAGTTAAAACTTCTGAATTTCTCTCGTAATTTTTCATGTGATATAAATTTCCTTTTGAATGTGTCTCTTACATGACAAGTACCATAGTGGAGTTTTTTCCTTCTTTGTGTTGAGTTTAATCTCTTTGGTAACTATATAGAGAGTTTCACAAGTTTTAACATATGTCACTGTTTTGTTCAACTTTCTGAATATCAAAATTACTTCTTCATTAATTTCCTCATGTTTCCAGTATATCTGTATTAGAGGAAATAATGAAAGTTCTACATAAGATCTTCCACTGACTTCTGCATGTATAGAATCATAAAATATCTCAAATTGAAAGAGATCCATAAGGATCATCAAATCCAACTCCCTGTCTTCACAGCAATGCCTAAAACTATACCATCTGGCCAAGAGTATCATTCAGACTGTCTTTGAACTTTAGCAGAATTGAGGCTGTGACCACTTTCCTGGGAAACAGGTTTTAGTGATCAGCCATCCCCTCAATAAAGAACTTTTTCCTGATGTCTCATCTGAACTTGCCCTAATGCAGCTTCATTCCTGTAGGATATGTCTAAACATCTGAAGGACTATGCAGAAAACTTTGAATCTTTCTTCCCTTTCCACTTGTCCTTTTACCTTTGTGTTATGCATGGCCAAACTTTATAGGCCTTTCTCCTGTAAATAAAAATCTCAGTTTTAAAATTACTGTTTAAATACAGTATTTCACCTGATATTGCTTTTAAGTCTCATTCTTCTGAAAATTAATTGGATAAAAAAGCTCCTAGCTTCCGGGGTGGGTTTGGGTTTTTATACATCTGGATATCTTGTGAGACTGAGCAGGCTTGACATCCCTTTTCAGTTTATATACAGGTGCACTCCATAGAGATATAAAAATTAGCCTGTCTTTTCGTCTTGTCGGAAGGTGTCCTTTATTATTTTTCCAATTTCTGTATGTATTGTATCGAAGTGTGCTTAATCTGAAATAAATTTTATGCCTCAAGCTTATTTATATTCAGATTTAAAGAAAATTCTTCAAATTAAAAGGACATTATGAAAATAATTCTTTTTCTACACATTTTTAGAAGGCAAGACACACCAGCAGGTGGCACATTCTTTGAAAGTGCATGGAGGGGTCAAGAGTCACCATGTCTTTGCTTGTCCTGCAGAGGTTAAGCCAGGTTCCTAACCTTTTCTGTGTGACATTTCAACAATGACACTCAAGAAGCAGGCCCCACTGTTTGAAATATCTTCTCAGGTTGCAAAAACTTACTGACCTAATCCAACAGCTGGCTGTCATCTAAACTGGTAAATCCTGTTTCCTCCTCCATCAGAACTAGCTAGGTGGTCTTGCCTTCTTCCTTGCTTTGACCCTGCTACTTACTGGTCTGCCAGCATGATTCGCCAGTAAAACAGAAAATTATGGCTTTTTTTTTCCCTCTTCCCCTCCCCACTCGTAGATTCTGGTTTAATTTTTGTCTTAGCAGAAGTAGATAGTTTATTGTGTTGTCACTCAGAGCAAATTCAAGGCAGAAAGGAGGCATGCTGGGGAGGAGGTGAGATGAGGAAAGGGAACAGACACACATCATGTCTCTGTCAAGGTCTGTACTGTGCGACTCTGTCCCTGTGCTCCAAACTCATGGTTGTAGATGGTGATTCATCTGGCTAGGTATCCTTTCACTGGTATTGTAGACCTCTGAGGCAGCATAAAGCTAGAACAAGGGAAAATTGTTTATTTATGGGGTAAAATGTCCAGGCACTGGCTCAGACAAATGCTTATGTCAGTGGTGATGAGACAGGGCAACAGCTGGCATGTGGATTGGTCTGTTCCTCTTTGGACTGTAGCACTTCTTAGGACCTGAAGTCAGAATATTCTGTCCTGCTTGGAAAGTGCTGATCTCTCCCAAAAGAGGCCTTTAACATTTGTTAAGTCTTTTTTTACCTAGTTTGCCCTCCTGTTAGGATGATCTACCAAACCTTTCATTCTGATTTGTAACATATCATTGAGATGGATAATGGTAGTACTTCTGAACCAGCCACTGTAAGAGCCCATGTCTAGCCAGATTTCTTCAGATGTAATTCAAGAGTCGCCTTCTTTGTGTCTTAATTATGCAGAATTCCCTGGGGCTTCAGCAGGAATTCTGGCCATGCAAGTGATGCTGAATAAGGTCTCTACAGGATTAGTTACCCCATACATTGATTGGGCTCAAACTATTCAATTCCTACTGGAGAAGATAGTACTGGAAGAAGCCATCTCAAGGCAAAATTGGTTTAATTAATATCTTTATAAATTAATGCTAGCCATTCTTTACTCTGTTTCTTACTATGCTTTTTACACTTTCCCAAAATAAAATATGTATTCAGACTGGTGTGGAAAAGATGGAAAAATCTGTAGTCTATGCTGCAACATTTGCCCCTATGTTTTTGTTCACAAATTGTATCTGTAGCTGCAATGACTGTTGTTGTAAGGATTTTTTTTCCCCTTTACATGTTGGCTTTCCCAGTAGAGTTTTACTTTTGGTTTTCCCAGAAGGTTTCAGTGTCTTTTCCAGCATCACTAGTAATAAAAAAGATCCCCCAGAAGGACAGATTTTACTTCCAGCTGGGTTCCACAAGTGACTTGAAAAGTCTTAATAACTCATGCAGAAAGTAGCTTATATTCCAGGGGAATTACTTAAATTACTCTCTTTCTTACTTCAACTCTGAGTTCAAAGTGGACTCATATGGCACCCACACCACAAATTCTGTCTTTAATTCAGAGGCCAAAATGACATCAAACAGGAATGAAAAGCCCTTCTGCTGTCCTCACCAGCTGCACAGTGAGCTTTCAGCTCAGGGGAACTGTGTTACCCAAAAACCTTCTAAAAGGCCAATTGTTCAGCTGCTCTTTCAGCTGCCTGCAGGAGCAGCCCACAGAGCAGTGCTGCCGGATGCTGGAGAAGTCCCGTTATGATAAATTATGCATGATAGTGGTACCTGCTGATCCCATATCTGATGCACTTTGAATTCAGCTGGAGTACATTTGAGGGACTCAGTACCTCTTGCAGCCTCCACTTTCATAAATTATTACTAATTAAAAATAGTTTAATGTTCAATGGTGCTTAGAACCACAATTCCCATTGAAGTCTGTGAGTGTACTTACAGCATTAAGTAGGTCTCTCACCAATGCTTGTGGATCAGGTACTGGATTCTGATGTGATTCCTGTGGTTTTTGCCTTTGTGAGTAGGCATACTGGTCTAAGAAAAATATTTTGTTTTCAAATCTTTTGTGACTTTGCTTTTAAGAGTATTACATGTATGATCTTTCTATGTGGTTAGTGAATGCTCTTTTCTTCCTCATTTCAAGTAAGTTAAAGATGGTGCAAGTAAATCCTATAAAGGACTTGTGTTGAAGTAACTGGGGGGAAAGTGCTCCATACTTCTTTATCAGATAAATGTCAGAAACTGAAGAAGCTAACAAAGCTAGTGGTCTTTATGTTTAGAATTTTCAAGAATAGAATCTTTACAAAATGCTTATTTTTTTTCTTCTTAAAAAAATAAAAAGGCAAGCTGTGAATGCCAATCTATTTTCTTATTCTTGTGTATTGCTCCTTCAGTCCTCCCAGATGTCTCTGATAAAGCTTAATGTGTTTAAAAAATGCAAAACTGATTTTGACACATGGAATATCTAGCTACCTAGTAAGTTACAATAATTTTACTGTTTTGACTTAATTTGGATAAAAAACTATGCTCTCTGAAGAAAATAAAATGTGATATGTTGCCTAGTGCCACTGACATCCTCAGAAATGGAGACATAAAAGCACACAATTTGAATTTTTGCCTGCTTCTTTTTCTCCTTCTGTCTATCCAGCCTGTTGCCACTGAACAGTGGATGAAATAGACTTGATGGCTGTGATGTGTCAGTGGCTGATAAGTGAAATGCTATTTTGAAGGCCATTTAACTCCACATTGTTTTTCTGGTCAGTTGTTCCTGTCATTCAGATCATGATTACAGTAAATGTTAAAACAATCCCCCCAGATACTGCTGCTCACTTGGTATATTTAACTTGATTTGTTGTGGATCATTGTCAGGATGCTTTGAGAGACAATTACAGCTCCCCTTAGCATTTTAAATAATGTAAAAATGTATTAATTGGTTTCAATTAATTCATCTGTAAATATAATTTCCAGATCAATTGCTGTTAGCTATCGGGGAATAGCCTGAAAATTCATTTTAAATGCTCTTTTCTCTTGAGCCTGATGAAAAGCTGGTGGATCTTTACTGGCAGGACAAAACCCAAGGATTTACTTCTTGTTTTTTTCTTTTTTTTTCATTCTCATGTCTGTGTGTTTTGGTAAAACATGGGACAGGCAAAGCAGCATGGGTAAAATGATGAAAGAGTCGGTCTCTGAGCATCTGCACTGCTGTCAATGCAAGGGCAGGCTCTGGTTGTCTGGAGCATGCTCTGTTATTTTACCTCATCCCCCAAGGTTTCTAAATTCCATTTCTCTCAGGTACCATGAGGAAAATTCAAAATTTCTAAGATTTTTGTATTGATCTGTTGTCAGAACACCAATGCATCTCCCTTTTCAAATACAAAGAATGTGAGTCTTGGTTTAGGAAGAAGGAAGTAGCTTGATCTGTGGTGAGGGGTTGTTTGGTATGATCTGGGATACCTCACCTCAGATTTTCACTCCATTTAATTCTAAGTAGTTTTACTCACTGAGACAGTTTAGACACTTAAACCTGGGCTTCCAGCTTCCTAGCCTATGGTATTTGTCTTAGTTTGCTTTTCTTCTTCCCAAAAAGTAATTTCACTGAAAGCATTGTTGAAATGGAAGTGTCTTCATGGATGATGTTGAGTTTGATGAGTTAGCATATATTAACAGACTGTACAGATCAATCTTAGTGCCTAAAGTTGGCAGGACAGAAAAAATGCATAAACAGAGTTGCAAACAGACTACAATGAAGTTAATGCTGAACAGCAATTTTTGCAGACAGCAAGGGAGGTGCTGTTTATTTTCAGACAACTCATGCTTTGTTAATTCAGTTACTGCCAACTCTTCTGGGATATGAGTCTCTCCATTTTGAGTCATGAAAACTTAATTTTGCATGACAAAAATGCAGAATGATGAGTATGTGTTTCCAATTTTAAGAATATTGTTGAGGAGGATCCAGTCCTCTGCTAATGGAAGTCCTGCTGGTACTTGTGAGTAGTGGGAAAAGCAAGACTTGGAAGGGTTGCACAGATAAGTGCTCCATTTTGTATTATAAAGGGGATAGCATTTCAGCTAATGTACCAGGCCCATTTCCTGCAAATTTCCATTCCTGTTCTTGGTTTGTTCTCCTCTTTCCCCTCTTAATGTAAGAAGGAAGGATTCAGACACTTTTGTTGCCCAAAACTATGGTCTAAGTCCATTCCTTGGCCTTCCTTGCACTTGGTTAGTTTGTGTTGGTGCTGATATGCATAAACTAGAAAATAGGCTTGTTCCATTACCTCATAAAGATTACTGGAGTCCCTGGAACCCTAACCACTAAGGCATGGGGGAAACAGTGATATTGCAGCATTCCCAGAATTTAATACATTTGAGGGTTTTTTCGAAGCTTAGTTCTAAATTTTTGAGTATTGAGCCAACTTCTAAAAAATTGAGGGCTTCAAAATCAGATACCTAATATGCAAAACAGAGCTCTGCTATGCAGTGCGTCTCTGTTGTAAATGGTGTACATATAGAAGAAGGGAGAAACTTTTGCAGTTTGGCCCTTACATGTTTTAGAAAAACACTGTATGTGTTTATTTGAGCTAGTAATGCTTAAATTAATATGAACTGCCTACAGAAAAAAAACTGAAAAAAATATGAGCAACAACAAGGCCACATGCTAAATCATGAGAGAACAGCTTGAAGGATGCTACTTTCTGAGGCTTGTTTTGTAATCCCAGTGTTGAATTTTTAATTTTGGGACTCTATGTGGGACCTCCAAGTCTTTTATTGTTTCACTTTCCAGCTACCGTGATTTTTCTTCTGCACTCATTTACCTTTTTGGTGGCATTGCTTAGAGCAATGAAGCTAATCAAGCACTCTGCAAAGTGAACACTATAATATTCATTCCTTCAATATGGATTTCCTCCTTTGCATTTGCCAGTTTGCAGTGGTTTACTATCAAGCCATTCCCCTGTGCTGCTGGTTCTGTGGCTATGCCCACCTTGGGCTTTGTTCATCACTTTTGTCACAAATGATGCTGCAATTTCTGTGAAATGGGTAGAAACCTGTAATAAGTATGTAGGAAACAGGATATCATTAGTCTTGATGCTGTTATCTTCTGGTTTCTATTGCACTTGCTGTTCTGATTTCCCTGGCCATCACTGTTTTTATTTTGCTTTGATAACTTCCAAGGTTTTACTTTTTGTATAGTTCCTAATTTTCTGAAGTACTTCTTGGATTAATACTCCTTAATCTACACAATATCAAAATGCAATCATATGTGTGTCCACTAATCCCTAGTAGATACTACCTTCGTGAATCATTTCAGGCACTCAGTAATGAAAAAATAAGCAATGCAGCCATCTGCCCTTCAAGAATGTGAACAAAAGACATACCCTGGTCCTGTTTGTCTTGATGTAAATCCAGAATCCCTTTATATCCATTAGTGGCTTTAGTAGAGATTAACCCTGTCTTTAAATGGAGTCAGGATTGGGCCAGTTGCACATTGGCTTCACATCTTAAATGGTGCTACTAGACTAACAGGGATTTAACAAATGCTAAGGTTTTTCAGGTGGGAGCATTCTGACCATATTTGCCTTACGAAGTTCAAAGTTGACAATGTACAGAATTCCTTTAGGTTGCAGCTGGAATTCCTGCCTTTGGAACTATGATCCTGCTTTACATACCTTATGTTGCATTTTTAGCACATTCATTACATTTTGCTCCCGGTTATGCTCAGATAGCATTGTAGAGGAGTAACTTGGAGCGGTATTTCCATCTATTCTTGAGAGATGACAATAGGTATAACTTGTAGCAGAACTCGAGATGTACTGTTCCATTACTAAAACAGAAACTTATTTTAATAAATGCCATTTGAAATATTTAACTTATTATCTGTAAGCTTCTATAGGATGCCTCTTGATATATCATGGTAGGGTTTTTTTTATTTTGCACGTGCATACAATAAAATGATTTAAAAATCTACTGAGATTTGAAAAATTACTATAAATCTCACTTCTCAATGAGAAAGCACCTCATTTGAAGATGTTTCTAATGGCTTTCCTCCATTCACATATCAGGGCATCAAACGATTGCAAGAACTGCTTATCTGATTCTCCTCATAGTATAAAGCCCTCCAAAGAACACAATATTGTTGCTGTAAAATCAGGATAAATTAAAATGGAGACTTGTTTGGTAGGGCTTGGGAGGTTAGATCTTGTGGGAAGGGGTATCCTTGTGATCTGTTTCCTCATGGTTTGTCGGGAATAGCCTGAGTCTAGATGAGGGCAAGTGAAGGGGGAAGTTCCTCGGAGATACAGTTGCTTTTGTGAACAGATTAACAGGATGAGTAGTGAGAATTACTGAGTGTCATGTAACTTAGAGTGAGAACAGTCCATCTTTTCAGTCAGGTGTACGTTATTCTGAGTATACACTTCTGTGGCTCTGGCCCTATATAGTCATTTCTATTAAGAAATGCTGTGTTAGCATTTTCTCTAGGGCTACTGAAGGTTCTAGAGAGGGAGCTATGGCGAATGCAGGTGGTATTCATCTCACAAAATGCAGAACTATATAGGCATTCTTGAGCTCCCCCTACAGTCAAATCAAAGTTGTGTCTGAGTACATGTGGGTTCATGTGGGCACTGTTCCCACAGCTGAAGTTGCTTGCATATTTTCACAGCATGGTTATGTTGGAGTGGTGCTCTGAGGGCTGCTATTCCCTATTTCTCAGCAGAGTCTTCAGCATTTTGCTGATAACTTTATATTGCTGGCAGTGCTGCTGCTGGCATGTTCATGTCTACGTTGGGTGCCTGCGTCTGACTTTCCACTGCACACAAATGTGCCCAGCCTGGACTGGTTTGTACTGAGAGCAGGTGCAGTTGGAAAAGCTGCCTTGGACAGATCACCTGTGGGGTTTTTTTCTCTGCCTTTCTTGCAAATGAGTTGAAAATGATTCTTTTGAAATTGCTTTGAAAATTCAGGCACAAAGGGTGCTACCTAATATCCTCAGCATGTTTAAATTGAACAGTTACATGGTGAAGGGTGTGGAGACAGAGGTCTAATGTTCAGCTAGACTGTGTCCAATTAGGATGATGAGCCTCTGAATTTAGAGGCACTGCCTTTTGGGAGTGGCAGTGCTTTTCTTTCTAAATTATGTGGTGGTTTTTAGACATAGTCTTAAAGGTTTAAAATATGATCAGATTTTAACTCTCCAACTTTCTGAAAATTGTCTCCCCTCTACAATCTTTTGAACAAGTTTCCTTTCTCTTCTCCATTTCCAACATGTACATGTATACCTTGCAATAGTCTTACAAGACCGAAAGGAAATAAAAGTTTAAGTTTTTATGATTGTCTTCTTCTCAGGCTGGTATAAGGAACCCCTAGGTCATATTTTATGCCCTCTGCTACTTTGTACCCTACTGAGGTTAGTAAGAGTGATCCCCCTGCTATGGGAACCCCTGGAGAAAGACAGGTTGGCGCTTCCTTGTTCTCAAAGTCACTAGAAGATGTTGTTCCTCAAAGTGTGGGAGGACAGCTGGGAGAAAAGAGGAGTTGGCCCAGGGGCTGAGTGTTCACTAAGTGCATCAGCTGCTCTCCTATCATCCACTTCATCTGAGAAGAGATTGATTCTGGGACTTCTTCTATCACCTACTTTTTCTCCCTTTTCTCTCATAGGCTCACAATAGGGTGCTTTAAACCTCACCCTTGCCTTTTGCCTGCCCTGCTGCTCTAAGAATTAAGCTGAGCAACATTATTCCAGAATAGATAACTTGGAGGAAGATTCAACTGGCATTGTTGGGATGGCCTGTTACAGACGCTGGAAATAAGTTTTGTTTGTTTGTTTGTTTTAACATTTGTTTCATTGCTCTGAAATATATGCAAACAATCTAAGCTAACAATATAAGCCAATGTGGACCAAGCGTGTAGAGGAAAATCAAATGGATGAAGACATAATCAGAGCTATTCTTACTGCTCAGAGTGAATATTAACAGTGTTTTATGATAAACTATAATGAAGACATTAACTTACTGGGGAAAATAATCTTCCTTGACAAACAGGCACATGTTGGTGTTGCATCAGGTGCTGACAGAAGCAATATCATCTAGTTATCAGTAAGTCTGCTTTCATAAGTATCAGTGTATAAAAGGGTATTTTATATTTATGATGCAAAAGAATATTTTTATCAAAGTGTTCCTGATTCAAATTTGATTTTCCCACTTGCTTTTTCTTATAGAGTTAAACAGCTTTCATCTCTATTCCATTTTTGCAGCTACAAGCAAAGCCTATATACATATTTATCTGTACCTATGCATGTTTAGCTAGATGTGCTTTGCCAATTGCCATACTATCAGAAACTTTTATGCAAAGGTAAGCCTGATTTTTGGTCCAAATTTATATTTAGATTGTTTCATCTTTTATTCTTGCACATCTGAATCTGTGTAAATCTATTGGAATCACTGGCAATGCATCTCAGATTCATAGCTGAAATAGAGAGGTGAATGCTATGGCCCTTAATCTGTTCTACTGTTGGGCTGTATTTGTAATTGAGTAAAGAACTTCAGTCTAGACTAAGGCAAAAAAAAAATGTAAAAGTTAATTTAATATTTTAAAAAATTATTCCCCTATCCCCGCTAAAAAGAAACCCCACACTGTTCACTATCAGCAATGGAAGTGGGGCAGGATAAGAAAGCATTGGGTCCCCTTAGGTTTATACAGAAGAGAAATTCTCTGTGTGATTTTGGAGGGGTTTTTTTGCTTGTTTGTTTTCCAGTGGAACATGCTCTATGCATGAAAACTAGTTTTTTTGCTATAGCAGCAACAAAACCAGGAACTGATCACTATGAATTCATGTAATATCAGAAAGAAAACAAGCAGAAAAACACATGCAGTAGATTAGTTCAAAGATGGAAATATGCAAGATCCTTGTTCCATAAAAGAAATCCCAGTAATCTTCAATTTTATTTTGGCTGTGGTGATTCATCTCTCTTCAGAAGGTTTTCTCAACAGCAACAACTGTTGTATGCAGTATTTGAGCATGTCTTTGAAACCCACATGCTCCCACTGAAGCAGGGTTTGAACCAGCATGGAATTTGGCTTATCAGACTGTGTCTGGGAAGCCAGCAGTTTTTGTCATGCCAGATTGCATCTGCATTAAAAACTGAAGAAAAATGTACTGACACATTTTGAAAAGAAAAAGACAAGCTTTATTGGCTTCAGTGAAATCTCATAATCAGATAAATGTTTCATACTTTGGATATAATAGTTATTTAAGCAGTAATTATATTCATTAAATATGTGCTTTAAAGTTAATGTTGTTGGAGATATTTCAAGCATTAGAGATGTGCATATAAGTCAGTTTTCATACTAAGGCATTCTTCTGATCCTCCTAAGAATTTCACGCTTTTTGATGTGTTTATATGAAAATCAGGATGGAAGAACAGACTATTTTGTCTAGAAGCCACCAACACCAAGTAATTTTATTTGTGATCATGTCTTAAGAAGACATTGATGTAATGTCCTAAACCAGTATAGTTTTAACTGAGCAGTGGCTTATTTATATCATTCTGAAGGAAACTAAATGCTCTTTAAGTGTACATTAGTAGTCTGGACAGAAAATGAGTTAATAAAAATTCATATCTTTATTTACAGAAGGTTAAGTTGGCTGAAATTGATTCCCTTTCCTGGAAGGAGTCTGACCAGCAGCCCTGTACCTCTTTCTGAACAAGGACAAAGTGCACTTTAATAGCTGTAAACTGAATAATAACCTAGGAAAAAGCATATGATTGCAAACACCCTCTCCTGAATATTTGTCAAAAGCATAGCTGTGGAAATTAGCTATTTCCATCTAATCATAGCTAGATTATAAAGAACGTCAGTGTGATGGGGATGAAGGAAGAAATGGGTAGGAATGGGACTGTCAGAGTTACTTCTGTGAATGACATCCGGCAAAAAAAGCAATTAGAGTTATTTGGACAGCTTGCCAGGAAGAGTGCATTTCTAGCCCTTGTCATTAATGGAAGGAGTAACTGCCTGTACTAGATGTGATTTTGTGTAAAGCTATCAGGACTGTTCTACAAAAAATAAAGGTCTTTTTTAAGCAAGCTGTTGTAAAGTTTAAAACTGAATAGGTAATCCTAGTGTGACAAGTAGTTGGGTTACTCCTTACAATACTGAAACCTTGACAGTTTTCCCCAATTTTATAATAATACAAAACAGAATGAGAAGACCAACTCCCACAGCATGCCACCACCAGAGCTGGTGTTACCAGCTGATGACAGTGATTATGATGTCAAAGAATGCACATATAAGGCACTCCTGGGATTATTTGCAGATAAAATTAGGGAAATTCAATTCTGTGAATATTGGCTGGGAAGAGCAGATGAAAATATTAGCTTATGCAAGGGCTTTTGAGAAGGACTGGCTGATGGAGGTGGAATAACAGCTCACACAACCTAGAATGATCTGGGACACTGGAGGAAGCAGATCCCCCTCAATTCCCTTGGCACCAACTAATGCCTGAACATAGCTGGCCTATCCATGTGCATGTAGGTTACTTCCCAAGTTAAATGATTTGTTCTGCTACTTTCTTGTAGTTCTGAAGCTCCTCTGAGGCTTTCTATAAATGATAATAAGGTTTACCAGGCTCTTACTCAGTTTTTCAGGAAGATGGTGACTACTGAGATGCATGAGTATTTGAACTTGCCTCCCACTAATGTCAGCTGTAATGAGACAAGGCAAACACAGGTCATCTAACATTAGCACAGTTACAGGACTTGGGATTTTCATTCTTGGCGCTTTTTTCAGATGTGTTTAACCTGCCTTATCCTTTTTTCCCTTGCTATAGGGATAGATTTTTCTGCTGCTTTCCCAGTAACAAGATGGTACTGCGGTCACAGATCATGCAGGCTCACATGGGGTTAAATGGTTTCCTCTATTTCAGATTTTGTGCAGACCAGATTTAAATTCAACAGTGTTTGTTTAGGATTCTATGCTCAGCACTTCTGTATTAGATGAGAAGAAGCCCTGCATTTAAATTATTCAGTCTTTAGGACTGATGAAAATTGTCAATCACCTTCTAGCATATTTAACTTATCCTAAAGGATGCTTACAGGTGCAAAAATTCACATCCAGTTGCATTTATATATCATTGAGTTCATTTTGTCACTGAGTGACTCCGTCCTCTTTGCCATTTTTGTGTTGCCCTGCAGATGAGGGGCAGAAATAAAGTTTTGGGTATAAAAGTAATTCCATTTTTCTCAAATTCACAAGACTGACAAAAAACCAAATTACATGGAAACATTAAGCATTTCATTACATTAAAAAACAATTGCTGCCATGTCCTGCCTAAAGCAGGAGAAATGCCACGGCAGCAGGTTATTCACTTGGTGCTAACTGTGGAGTCAGTAAATATTATGATTGTTTCTGATATTTATGTTCTGTCCAGGCATAAGGAGAAGAAATGGTGTTAACTATGAACAGAAAACAGTGCTGAAGAGAAATGGGGGTAGGATGTGGAATCTGGCAGGGTATGTGCCACAAACCTGAATTGGAAACCCACCTTTTCCATCTCACAGTGTCAAAATGCTTCCACCCCTCATCAGGATAATAGCCAGAGCTTCACAGTGTTTCTTAAAAAAAAATAAATACGTAAAAATTTGGCAGACTTCTTCCAGGACAGTGCTTTTCAAAAGCCACACCAGGCTGCAAGGCCCAAGACTGCCTGGAGTGGGAGAGGGGTGTGAGGGTGGCTGCCTGTGACAGTGTCCCTGGTATCCAGCCTTCACGGGCACAGAAGCTTCAGTGGGGATGGTGGGGACAAGGTGGCACTGACAGGTGCATGGAGTGTGAGAAGTGACATGGAATGTCTGGCTGCCAGTTGAAATGTCTCCTCATGGAGGGGATGGAGGCAGCACTTCCCCTGAAACAGTGTGGCTCTGGCAGGCACTGTGTTTGCTGGCTTGGGGCTTGGCAGAGCAGGCAGCTCTACTTGACATAGATGTGGTTTCATTAGGAAACTCACAGCCTTGTTCTGCCATTTGTGGAAACAGTTGTTCAGGACAGCTGCGTTCTCCCTCCAAAAGGAAAGCAAAGTGAACAAACCACAGGTTTGTCCTCTTAAGCCTGTTCTGGGTTTGTGGCTACTTCATCTAAGAGAGACAGTCCCAGAGAATTGGCTGGTAGGCTGAAAGTCACGTTCATTCATTGCACGTTTACCCTTCTGCAGGTGAAGATCATCTGCCAAGAGAAAACAGTTGTCTTTATGTCCTGTCCCAGTCTTGAAACTGGATGGACGAAAGCCTGTTGGTAATCACCATATGGCAACAGCCTTTAGTAAAAATATGCTTTGAAGAAGGGCGATGGTTGAAGTATCACCACTGAGCCAACACTTCGACTCTTTCAGTAAAACCATCTAAGGGAAATTGCCACATGCCATGCCACTCAGAGGGTACAGTGACTAAATTCAGCTTCATGCTGGAGTGCTTTTACTGAACCTGTGATTACTTTGTCCTTCCACAGTGATGCGGATTACCGTGAGAACCTCCTTGTGGACCTTAAAAAAATAATTAAAAAATCAATAATGAGGAGGAAGAAATACCAGCCTCTGACCAGACCTGCATGTATATACTCCCAGAAGGACAGCATAGACTACAAGTTTTATTTCTTCATATCTAGAAGCTTTCCCTTATGCTACTGAGCGAGGGAGTCAAATTCCAGGCAATGCATTTTTTTCTACATCCTGCAGGTCTCTGTACTCTTTTTCTTTTTTCCTTCTTGTGAATCTGAATCATTCTTTAATATAATTTTCTGCCTGACTCAGCAGTTGCGTCTGTATGATAAATCTGAGGGACAGGGGAGGGGACTGCTTTTTATCTGGCAAAAATATAATGAGGTATGCATTTCTTTCAGCTCTTAGTGGGAATAAAACTTTCTTTGTAAAAACCTCTGAGAAATTTATCCAACTGAGAGTTGTCAGATTTCTGTGGGCTTTTTTAGTCATTTGCTGGCTTAAAAAAAAGAAAAAAATTAGGTCTAGCAGCCAGGTGTACCATGTAGATGTGCGATACACCCCAGAGAACTGTGAAGCTGATGAATAGTTACCTATCCATAATGCAAAGTATCTCATCTATGATATAAAATAATCCTAATTTTTTAATGCTTTCTGAAATTCATATGTAAGGAACCTCTGCAAAATCAAACCATCAGTATTAAAAAACATGAAAACACCTTGTTTAGATCTCTCTTTTTCTTCTTTTATGATAGTTAGGAGTAATTACTTTTTATTTTATGTTTATATGTTTTATGATTATAAGCATATAACTTGAATGTAAGATTGTGTTTTCCTCTCAAGGTTCAGTCCTAAAATATTTTTTTGGATGATTTTCAAGTTTATCATGTAAAAATGAAGAAAGAAATAGAGGATTGAATCTTTAAAACTAAATTAGCATGATGTCTTGGGGGAAATAGCTGACTAATGAAAGTCAATGACAGCATGTCAAACAATCATTTACTGGAGCCACAGGTGTCCAGCTATCAGATGGGTCTCCTCTGAATTATTTACCCATTTCTGAAAATCTTTGCTTTTGTTGTTGTTTTATTCATTTGAGGTGAGGGGATCATGCTGTCATTTTCATCACTGAAACCTGTACTCCTGTTAGCAGTGTGCCTAGGAATCATAAAAGGAATAAATCCTTGCAGTTTGCCAAGAACTTGAAACCTTCACTTCTGATAATCTGCCTGTCATTTGCAACTAGGGACTTGTCCATATGAAAGACATTTTTAAAGGGCCTGAGAAATAGAGTTCTTGTCTCTTGTCCAGCTGCTGTGTGCAGGCACCAAATAACTTTGAAGATACCTACATTGTTTAAAATCATTTTATTACTTTCTTGTGTGCTTTGAAGAAGGCTGCCCAAACCAAATAAACTGGTAACTGTTATGCAAGCCATCGTACTAACTGCGCATTGTACAGTTAAATTACACTACTATCCTCATTCCCTACTGGTATATACCCATACCTAGGCCTTGGTACTTATATCCATTCCCTTATTTTCATGGTCTCTCTTTCCAATGCAAACACTCACTTTTCACCTTTTATCCATTGTAGCAATGTCAGCACTGACTCTTAACAGTCAAAGGGTGGTGTGTGGCCCCTGGATTTACAATTAAAAATACCATCTTTTAGGAATTGGATTTACCGTTTCATCACAATGTGTATGCCTGCTTACACCTCTGCTGAGGTACCATTATGTTACCCACACTGGCCTTACCACAAACGTGTACACCAGGCCAAGGTTCAGAAGAACCAGCTCTGTGAGGGAGCAATGCACTGTTGGAAGTTAAAGCCTAAGATGGAAGCTGAAAAGTGCTGCACTGACTTCCATGAGGCCTGGAAAAATGATGGTGTCTTGGGGAAGGTATTTGTGTGTTTTCAAGCTGTTAGGTTGTTACAACAGGTATATCAGGGTGACAGGCCATGTAACTAAAACAATCCTGGTGCTTGCTGAATTGGGGTTCTTGCAGTGGTTCTCAGGTCACTTCAGTAAAGAGTAGTGTTTTATCCCTTGTTAGCCCTGATTACTTGCTGAATACAGAAATACAAGTTTCTCGCCATCCCTGTACTTGTCAACTTCATCATTACCACGTGGCATAAAATGGTCTCTTCATTTTTAAGTAGGTCCAAAACCAAAACTTCAATGTCACTGACACATGGTCAACTTGCGGAACTGGATCAGACTGAACAACTCTTCTATGTCCCTGATTGTCTTGGGGTCAGTTGTACTGTGAAATAGAAACAGAATGCTTGGTCTACATGAAAACTGAGAAACTACTCATACCTGCTATGGGCATTTTTCTGCTCAGCACATACTTGCCTTACTGCTCAGCTGCAGGGGAAAGTGGTCTTGGTGAAAAGATGCATGTGCAAAGATATTCCAGCTTCCTCTGCACAATCCAGCTCCATGGAGCGATATCAGTTAGGGCAGGCTGGAGAGTGTTGTCTGGCAACAGCAGTGTTCTTCCGTGTGAGGAAGCTGGGGTTTGGTGGCAGGCACCTGCAGCTCACGCTGAGCTCTGCTGTGGTGGTGGTGTGGTTACTGGTACCTGAGTTAGTGTGAGTGTGTCCACAGGGCTTTGGTTGCACTTTTGGGTATGGTCAAACCACTTAGTCATTTATGAAAGTGTGTCTTTACTTGTGTGTGAGAGCAATTTTCTGCAGCAAATTACAGGTGGACTAATAATGAAAGTTGCCAGCATCTAAAGATCCAGTCAAACTTTTCTGAATTCTTCTCAGAGGTATGCTCACCATCTCTGTTCAGGGATTTATTAATGAATAAAATGATCCGCAATGTTTTGGCTTCTACAGTACAGATGTATTCACGAAAGTTGAAACAACAAAATAATTGTCTCTTTAATTTTGCTTGCCTGGAGTACTTTTATTTCTACACTGAGAACAAAAATATATGCAGCTGAAGAGTAACAGAGTATAAAGTATATAAAGGAATTTTTTCTTTCAGAATAGTTGATCTGTGTGTAATTTTGCATATCCTTGGATATTTTGGAAGTTCATTAAAGAATTTATTTTCTGCTTGAGGAAATTAAGCAGGGCTATTTCAGTCTAAATTTCTATGTTATTTTTCTGGGATGGTTGGGTCTTCAATGAATTGTCCTCTCCCTCTCACTCCTCAAAAAGCACAGTACTTCAGGATATCAATCAAGACACACATTAAAATGCTTTTTTCACAGGGTTACTACCCTGTGGCCTATGAATTGCAGCTTGTGTCTTTCTGTTGGCTTCTATACTCTACTAAAGACTCTACTGCATAAGTGGGGTAGCCCTCACCAGACTATGCTGTGTACTTTATCAAGGTACTCCTGTATCTTGTTCATGTGTTGGTTTTGGATGAGATAGAGTCAATTTGCTTCATAGCTGATAGGGAGCTTTGTTTTGGATCTGCACTGGGAACAATGCTGATGACATAGAGATGCTTTTGGTCCTGCTGAGCTGTGCTTGCTCAGTGTTGAGGGCCTTTTTGCCCCTCACCTCACCCCATCCCACCAAGGAGGAGGCCAGGGATGGATAAGGAGTTGTGAGGGAACTCAGCCAGGAAAGCAGACTTCAGCTGACCCAAGGAACATTCCATACGTATGTAATCAGAATCACCATATAAAGCTGGAGGGAGAATAAGGAAGAAGGGGATGTTCAGAGTGATGCCACTTGTTTTCTCAAGTCACCAGGGGGTGCGATGGAGCCTGGCTTTCCTGGGGATAACAGCTGCCTGCCCATGGAAATTGGTGAATGAATTCCTTGTTTTGCTTTTCCTAATAAACTGTCTTCATTTTGATCCACCAGTTGTCTCACTTTTACTCTTCCAAAAGTAAAAGAGTAAAAGGGAAAGAGAATAAGTGACTCTGAGGGGCTTAGTTGCTGGCTGGAGCTAAAACATAAGAACTCCCTTCCCACCTTTACATAGTCAGGGCTACAGAGCAAAGCTGGCAGAGAAGTGGAAGTTCAACACAGGCTGTGGCAGGGTGATTTCTTTGGAAATGTTCTGCTTTGCTTGGAGGGCGCAAAAATATTGCCCATTCAAACCTAGTGGTGGTGATGACTGTGACTGAAGTGCAGTGGCAAGCTCTTCCACTACAATGCCTAAATTTTCATTTTGCTGCTGTATTAATTTTAAGTTTTGATTCTATCACATAGAATAATAAGTGGGATAACTTGTCTCAGTAATGGGGTGTTCAAATGGTTTAAAAGGCTTGGAGGCTGAAGTAATTCAGAATAATATCCAATATTCTGCTTGTCATGTCTTAAAGAATTTTTTAAGTATTTATAGCAGATTTTTTTCTCATTTAATAGGAATCACAAGAAAAGATAAATTAATCAGAACTAAAACTTCTCTGAATAGTAATTTGAGTTTACATGAGATCAGGGAAAGTTTGTGTAATTTTTTTTCTGAAGTACAAAATATTTAAATTGAGAACCTGAGAAAAATGAGCAGATTTCAGATGATCTGGAAAACATGGGGAGACAATGACATTTTTTCCACAAGACTAGTCTATCAATAGTGGGTTTATCACTTAGGCTACCATAACCAAGGTTTTGACATACAATTTTCAAAATGCAGAAGACCAAAATTCACCTAATTTTCACAAACATGTCTGTGATGCTTGAAAATTATTTGTGAAATTTTCTCTTCTAGGAGATATTTTATTAGTTTTTTAACTTAGTAATGCAACTTCGGAGTTCTTCTGAGAAAAAACTTATAGAGCTGTAGAACCCTAGGCTTGTAAATATTCCTGATATTTCTTTTCTGATAGTAACCAATGCAAATGTAGGCTAGAGGATAGATAGGACAGAGGAAGAGACTGCACTCATTTTTAAATGAAGTTAATGATATTTTTATGGCACCATAAATACTAACAGTAATCATCATTACTAGAGACCTCATAAATCAGATTAGGGAAAAAAATGAGAAGAGCCCTCTGGATGTGAAGAATTTGATTTTGTAAACTGAGCAGAGAAACACCCTTGCATTGTATCTAAAGACCTCTTTCACTTTAAAAAGATGTCATGTATAACATATTAGGAAATATTTTTAAATGTTTGCGTTGGGTTTGCCCTTGAGGTGTAGGGTAGAAATATCTTTATTATGTGTTATTAACATTTTATAGGGAATTGATCCATCCCTATTTGATGTTGCAGGATTTCTTTCAAGGAAAAATTGTACTGAAGTATCCTGACAGATGTTTTCTTTCCCTCTTGCCTTTTCAGAAGTACAGTGCAGGCTTTGGGGCCAAACTGAATGAGAAATAAGAAGCCATTTTTGTGTTTTCCTGATGCAGAGATGCCTTGGAGGCAGAAAAAATCCCCACGGTAAACTGGCCAGCTGTAGGCACCTCTGTAAACTGTGGTTGTCTCTCTGGAAACTGGCTGCAGCTTGCTCAAAGCCATAAAAGACTTTATGCTGCTGAGTGCTGTGACCCTTTTTTTTTTTTTACACCAGTGCTTATAGAAGCATCTGTGGAGGGCAGCTTATAAGTCATCTTCCCTTACCTGGGAAAGGGAAAATTTTTGTCTTTAACCTAACGTGCAGGGACTGTCTTTGCATCACTTGAGCTTGCTTAATTATTGTCTGCTGGTTTTGTATCAACATTATAAAGAACTTCTATAGCAATTATTTGGAAAACTCATTCATTAACAGAGCTATATTTTTAGATGTGTTCTGCTCCTCGCAGTAAACACAAAATTTCTTTCCTTATGGCAGAATTTGCTGCTCATGGTTTCTCAGCCTTTGGTGTGTTTTGGTCCAGTCTCAAAATAAACAGAGATAAAAGCCATCATGTTTGATGATGGGATGTAGAGGAACTAAATTGCTTTGTGAATAGGGATAAGAGAAACCTCTTATTCTATCTAGCAGTTTCAATATTGACCCATAACTTGGTTTATATTATACTGTTGCTTGTGCTTAAGATTTAAAAACAAAAAAAAAATATTCAGCCATTAAGGACATGACCTTGCTTTTTGAATAACACTCATGTGACAGGCCAGCATACAGGTTACAGCACCTTCATCTTTAGTCCAAGGTAGAAGGTTTTACATTAACAGAGCCAGATTTTCTTCATCTTTGTTTTGTCTTTCCTAGGATGGATTTCTTTTGGAAAAGATAGTAAGAAATTCCTGAGTCTTGTTTCCAAATTTTACTTCTTGTTCAAGATTATCTTCATTATCTTCTTGAAGTAGGAGATGTGAGACCAGCAAGAATATTCCATCAAGAAACATCCTGATATATAAACATTTACGAGACACATAAAACCTTATTTGTCTTGGAATTTGCATGTTAAAATAACTGATCCATTTATGTGTTTGGAAATAGAATTAATTAGGCTGTTACATGAAGTATAGAAAAGTATCATGGTTTTAGGGGTTTTAGAATCTCCTTAAGCCAAGATGTTAAAAAAACTCCTAAACACACTTGTATTAGAATTTCCAAATGTACCATAACTGTACTACTTTATCCTGGATCACCATTTTCCATGCAGTATTTCGCCTCAAACACAGACATCTGATCCTTGATCCTATTTTGTAATAAATGAATGAGGTTTATGACCTCATCAGTCCATTGCAATTCATATTTTCTTTTACTGAATTTTCATAGGGAAAGTATCTATGAGTATAAATGAGATACAAAGGAAGAAAATTCCTCCTTTCCTGCTTTCATCATGAAAATATGGGACTTGTGTCTGAAGCAGGAGTGTGGTGCAGTCTCAGTTCCAGTGATTTTGGTGATCTCCCACTGTTAAGGCTGATCATAAGTGCACACCCCCATTCTTGCTAATCTGTCAATAGCATAGGATTGTGTCCCCTTAGAGTGGCAAGGCTTTGGTGCAGGGCAGGAGACACTGCTGTTTCTGGTACTATTACCCACAGGGAGCCAGCTCCCATCTGACAGATCATGTTCAAATATGTGCGGATGCGGAGAGATTGCTCCCAGTGCCAGCTCTGAGGTGGAAGAACTCTGGGGTGGGTCTTGTAGTCTGAATCCTGGGGAAATAAGTCTCCCTGGGACCCAGGCTGGTTCTGTGCACACCCACAGCAGGTGTGTCTGTGCTGTACTTGTTTTCAGAAGTCAGAATAGGCTGAAGTGGCTTTCTATGGCGATAATGGTGATCCTGAGCAGCCCATGCTCATCTCAGCTGCCTGATTGGACCCAATCTTGTTCCTCAGGAGCTACTTGAGAACACAGGCATTATGCTTCCTAGCCTTACTGTTCTCTGTTAATTTTTTCATTCATAGAATGAGTTATAAAGTAGATATGTGGGACATCTCAGTTCCCATGCAAAACTAGGCTGGATCCCTTAGTAATTGTTAGGTCAGTAAATGCAGCACAGTTTAATTAAAAAAAAAAAAAAGAAAAAAAAAAGAAAAAAACAAGTGTCCTGTCTCATACAAGGGACTCCATCAGACTTCAGACAGGGAAACATTTGTATGACGGGACAGAGCTAAAAACTAAACCTGTACTATTAAAATGGAAAACAAAACAAAAATAAAAAACATCAGATGAATGGTTTTAGCAGATTGATGAAGAATAAGTCTAAGGATTTAAGTATTTATGGAAAGTAACAGGCAGTTAAAGTGAATGCCTCTTTTTTAAGATTATCTTATGCTTTTAGAGCTGGAAACTTCCCTGGTTGACAGCGCAGAGAATTACTGATAGACCCAGAGGGGAACTCTGCCTGTCTTAACTGTGACAAAGTCTTCGAAAGGAGACACAGGAATAATGTCAGCTTTTTCAGAAAGGAGAACAACACTCAAGAGTCCTGCTTCAGAGCAGCTTCCCAGTGGGGCTTTGTGAGGACTTTAAAGAGGTCATGTGGATTCCCAGAAGGGAGATAGGTTGCCCTTTGTCCTTTCTATAAGGTAGGGAGTTACCTATTCTCCCAGTGAGTCAATAAATTGCCTTAGGACCAATAACTAATAACTAATGTCAGGGGAGAGAGCAGGAATCAGTGATGGATCTCAATTCCCGTAAGAAACAAACATTTCCTCTGAAAAACTGAAGACTCTTTTAGGTGCAGGCTCCAGACACATGGCTATTGGTGTTTGGGACTCTTGTATAACTGCCAGATGACCCAAGATCTGATTGCATAGCTGAAGCTTGAAAATAGTTTTGCAACCTCCTATGAACAATCATTGGCCTTTGAAGTAATTCTCCTCATTCACAGCATAAGCAGAGGCCTCAGAAAGCATGGCTGAAAACAGCCCTTGTTAGTACTTCAAAGGCAAGAGAGAGTCCTTTTTTTCTAACAGATAATGGAAGTAAAATATGTCACTTTGGAAAATGCAGATGAATGGCAGCATCAACAAGCTTTGAGACTTCTTCCAGATGAATCCTATATGGAAAGACAGCTGATCCTGATATCAGTACCGTAGCCCGTAATTAAGACTTTGGAATTAGCCATGCATTTTACATGTGAAAGGGAAAAGGTGTTCATTTTCAAGTTCTTTAATATTTGATCCCGCCCCTGCTTGACATTCACAGTCAAAATCTGTGTGACCACTAAATATTATTGTGTCTTATGGTATCTTTGATATCATGAATGATTGCCTGATACCCCACAGCCTCAAAAATTATTCTACTAACATATTTATTGGGTAATGAAACTATTTTTTTCAAGGTAAGAAAGGATTGTGGGGAGAAAGCATGAAGGGAAGGACATTTTCAGCAAATGCAAAATCATTTTTGCACGTCTGTGTACTTTATAAAGACTACAGGAACATTTAAATTCCTGTTGTGGACTTACCGTGTTTGATCAAGGAATGTATATTGGTTACTCACAGTAATGTATTTACCTGCCAGCTGTCAGCAAGGACATGAACCTGAGTACACAATAAAATCTAATACTGAGGGAAATACTCATCTTTTGCCTTTATATTTTCTTTATTCATTTCCATTTCTTTTAGGAAGTATTTTAGCATGTTTTGTAAAGATGAGTCTCATTGATTTCATTCTTTTTTTCTTTTTTCATATTCTGTTATGAATTCAATTATATAGTGGCATCTACAGGCTCTTTTCAGAATCAGATTGAGGCATATCATGCTTGACGAACCTGTAAATAAAGACTTCAACTTTCACTGCTGTTTCAATCAACCCATATCCATTAAATAGGGGAAGAAAACAGAATGCAGTTTTCCTTCAGTTGTGCTGGGTTGTCTGAAAGATAGAGATTGAAAAATGTTTGAAATCTTTTTGTGTAAAATTAAATAAATTGACACAAGCTATTGTGCAAATTTTTGGTATAAGACTATTCAAGGAAAATAGTGACAAATTTACATTCACAAGCACTAACATCAATTTTTTTTCTTAAATGGAGAGAGATTTTGTGATGAAGCTGTCGAAGAAAGAATATTTTACCCTCTTGTAATATTTCAACTTTGTGAAGGAAGCTAGTGCATATAAAATGTGGTAAGGGCTGGGCACTTTTTCAAAGGTTATTTGAAATAGAAGTCAAAGTAACCAATAGCTCTTTGTCAAGAATACTGTTGCTGAGTGTGCAACCACACACATCTGTGTGAAGTCTTTCAGTTGTGCATTTTGCCACCCATATTCTGTGAGAAATAGTGCATTATGGAAGGCTCTTATTGCTCAGATTAATTTTAGCTTTTGCAAATTCAGGGATTCAAGTGCATACAGTTTGGAATGCTAAATGTACATTTTCCTGGACTTTTGCAGATTAAAAAGAAAGGTGGGGGGTTTTTTCTGGGGTAACTGGAAAAGCCAACCAGAAAATTGCTGCACGTGGTAGCAGTGCCTGTGGAAGCAACACTTCATTCATGTATGTGTAGTAAGCTGATATCCATTTGAAGTATTTGGCATGTCTAGTATCTACAGAGTAGCAGGTTTCCATTTCTCAGCAAAAATTCTGATATCTAATACATATTCTTTTCCAGCTGCTTTCTTCTCTACTGACAATTTATACTTCCAGGTGGTGGAAAGTGGCTTTTATCAATGGTTAGGACAGGAAGACACTATATTTCCTCTTAAATGTGACATACTTAAGTGTCTGCTTTTGTTTCTACCTTCACTATTTTTTTCCATTTGAATTGAAACATAGACTACTGTTTAAAAACACTTGCTTACAAAAAAAAAACTATCTTCTGAAACAGTTATTCTACAGCAGAGAACTTCTTGTGTTATATGGATATTCTCAAAGTGCAAAACAACACAAATTCAGTAATTTTTGGAGTCCAATGAGTCCATATATAGCAGTCAGGAAAGCTACCTTTAAAGAACATGGACAAAATCCAAATCTCTATGACAGTTCTGACTTTTCAGAAGTGTGAAGCAGAAGCAAGTGGAGATAGATCTACTGCAAAAGCCTTTCAAATGTAATGCAATATATGTGTAAAAGCAAAATGACCTAAAATGTAAGACATAACCTGATTTGACTTTTTTTCTTTATATGTATTTTTCCTCAGCTGGTAACAAATTTTTACCTGTTTGTTCCGCCTCTCCTGCCAGTTTTAAATTTGTCCCTGCCCTACCTTTCCATTTCCAACAAAGTACTTCTTCTCTTCTTTGCTTGGACCTAATTTTGTGCTTGAAAACAAGCCAGGTGAGAAAGAGTTCAGATGCCTGTTTATTTAAAATACTGAAACACACAGGATGTCATCACTTCATGCAGCAGGCACTGCTTATGAACTGTGGGGTCTTGTGGAGCTACTCCCAGGTAACATACTCAAGATACTGCACTTGGAACAGTGATTCCCCCTTACTGCAATGCTCACCCTTCATTCCGCTGCAGCAAAGTGGAAAAAGGATGCAGATAACACTTGAAATCCTGATACTTATTCAAAAAGGAAAAATAAAACAAAAACATGTAGCCATTATTTTTGCAGTGGAAAGTGTGTAAATGTGGAAGAGTAAATCCAGGAGACTTGGAAACAGGAAGGCAAATTACAGTACTCTGAATTTTAGAAATATGCAATTTTATTTAACAGCTTTAGCAATTTAAGGCATATATATGCTGTCACAGTTTAGCAGAAAGCACCTCTTCCATCAGCAGTGTCACTCCTGTTGCTGTAATGAGTGCCAGTGTTCCAGGCAAGGTGCACAGATGCTCACCTGGGCAGCACCTGGGGAGGCCACATTGAGAAACTGCCAGTTATTTTAGTTAGGGCAGCACAGCAGTTAGAAGCTGGGTCAGTATATTTGAATAGTCTGGGGGATTTGGCAGCTGTGCTGGCACTAAAAGTGATGCTATGTCCTGTGCTAACATCATGTTGCTTTCCCCTCTGGGCTCACAGTCAGACCCAGGTTTCTTTGTCATGACCAAAAGAACCAGTGGCTGTGGGAACTGTGTAGCTGCCTATTCAGTGCACCTTCTTCCTCCTGCCCTTGGAGATTTGTTTTAATTGGCTTCTGCTTGGATTCTGTTTGACAAGTTTGTTTATCTATAGGAAATTATTTGCTACATCTAAATGCAAGTTAATATTGTCATTCGTGTGGGATTTCTTGCTGTGACATCCAGTTTTACAAAACGGTGAGAGAGTGATCATCGTTTCCATTACCTGATATTTTTCTATTCAACACAACACAAACATTTGTACTAAGGTCAGTTTGAAGAACTTTTATAAGAAATGGCATATAAAAGTGTGTTGTTTGATAAATAATGGTGAAACATTTCCTCAAAATCAAAGAAAGTCATACAGTTATTCTTTTAAAATAATGGCATAATTATAATTACAGGTTGATTTTTAATTTAGTCTACAGTTCCTAAATAGCATCTAAACTGAAGAGAAGTTCAAGTCCTTTGCCTTTCTATAGTCATTAACTCTAGTTAAGGGATTGTTTAGGAGCTGATATGCAATATTGAAGTTAATTGACCAAAGAAGGTGTTTGCAGTAATTTTATTGGTATAATTGAAAAAAAAATTAATCATAGTTTGAAACCAACTTCTCCCAATTTAGCAAATTGTCCAAGTTGTTAAAATAACAATAATGGTGGATTTCAGCAGACAGTGATTTGAGTCATCAAGCACAGGGAGAGGCATCTTGCTGTATATGTGTCTCCAAGTGCAGAATTTTTAAAGGTGTGTAAATGCTGATGAGGGAGGAGGGCAGACTGGGGTAGTTCAGAAGGTGTGAAGGCCTACATCTCAACTACCCTTTTAAGGTCTCATCTAATAACCATGTAATGACTCTGAAAATATTAAAGAGATCATTGCTTTAGAGTGTTGAAATTCAGTGTATTAATTTGGAGTAAATCTAAGCTGCAAGCTTGAAAAGTCAGCTCAGACTAACTCAAAGTCAATGCTTTAGAGACAGCCAAGAATAAAAAGAATAGAGGGGTGAGTGTGGTAGGTAGTTGTGAGCTGCCCTCCGCTGATGGGGAGACTGAAGGGAGCCTTTCTGACAGGGAGATGTGGTACTGGAGCTTCCCCAATTAAAAGGCCACAAGGTGTGAGCGTGAGAGCTTGCGGGCTAAAAAGGAAAGAAGAAATACTTGTGCAGAGGGTGTGATTGAAGAGAGGAAGGAGGCAGAGGGCTTTATGCCACATTTAAAAACAATTTTGTTACTTTGGAAGGTGTGTCCAACAAGGCTTCTCAAAACAAAAAAACCCCTGCTGTCCCTATTAAGTCCAAAAGGAGTTTTTATGGATGACTTTGGGGCTTAAATTACTGTAGCAGGAATTATTATAATTATATGCTGGGTGCCAGTATATTAAATTGCTGATTAAAAGTTGGGTTAATTTTCAAATGGGGGAACAGAAAGCAGAAATGTTCTTTGAAGGTGGAGAAAGAGGGGAAGTTTGTGTAGGTGTTTAACAGCATAATGGTGTGTTTGCTAATAAGATTCTTGCTAATTTTAGTGCCATTACAGCAAATGTGGCAGTACCCATAGAGGAGTAAGAATAATGCAAAGAACATTACCTCCCACCATCAGCTGCTTAGCACTGATTCTTATGGTTATTTTGGATAGGCATGATATTTGGAAGCATCTGCCAATAACAAACACCCAAAGAAACAAAATTCATAAACACCATGTATGATTTTGAACTAATTATCGTTTTCCTTTTTGTTTCTACCTTGCTTCCTTGTATAGACAATACCTTTCTTTCCCCTTTCATCTTTGTGAGTTGACCACTTCCATTACTTTCTTATTTCTGCTGAGGCTGGTAAGCTGCTTTGATGCATTCAGCAGTCAAAAGTGCAGCTCTGTGTGCATTTGTGTTGGCTGACTAAGCAAAATGAAAGAGGCTGACTGTGAAAGTGAAAAGGTGATTTACGCTGGTGTCATAGTGCTGTGCAGTAATAAAGCACAGGGATTGTTGGACACCCATTATATTGTACAATTATATAATTATAAACAATATAATTGGAGGCAGTTGAGCTTGAATGCAGCAGGCTGTTATTTAGCAATCATCTCTTTCAAGGCTCATTAAACACAGATTTATACACAAAATAAAAGCTTTGCTCTATAAAGGCTAACTATGTAGTGGCATTTATTCCCCAAAATGTAATACATAGATCTAAAGCTGTCAACATCCGTAATGGATTTAGTCAGTGATTGCGAATGAAGTGTTTCAGCAGGTACGAGAATCCCAAGCCCTTTGCTTTTATTTAAGGCATTATTTCTGAAGCTTTCTTTGCATGTCTATTTTGGAAGGCTAAAGAGCCTGCACATAGAGCTGTGATCTTAGATCTTGAAATCTGACAAGGAGGGTAGGAATAAAGGTAAATTCTAAGGTAATAAAGATCTCTTAAAATTCTTTGTGTTTTGGTCTTAGGTTTGGCCTTTAAAGTTTTATAATTCTGAAATTATGAATGAGTTTATGGAGAAGAAAATTAAGCTAAAATATTTTGTTGCGGCTACCTCAAGGAATTTAGTTTTATTACTTGATATAAAATAAGTTTTTATTTAAAAAAACCCAAAGGGATAAGAATCTTACAAGCAAAGTAGAAAACAGAACTAAGAACATTCTATGATGAGGAGATCTACAACATGTATAGTGGTCCAGTCTGACTAAAACTTTTAACAGTTGGCAGAAGTTTGGAGCATAAATCTGTATTTAAATGTGTGCATATACAAACTGAAATGTAGGTCCTTAAATAGTTTTGTTAGGGGTTTTTTTAATATCTAGAACTCCATTTGACTTTTAAACAGTTGTTAAAGAACAATATAAATAAGAAACATTCTTGAAGAAGAGCCTGCAGACCTCCTCTCTGAGTACGACTCTGAGACAGTACAGCTTGGCACTACAAAGTGTCTGACCCACATATGATAAAGACACTTTTGTATTTGTTATGATTTCAGATGTGAATTTTAAGTGCTCCATTTTAATCTTGTTCCTGACATGCCATTAGTGCCAGTCTCATTCTGTAATTCTGTGTAGTGTGTTTACTTTTCATTCCTTCCTTGAGTAATTCACGGGAGACTGATAGGTGCAAGACTCCTACAGCTTTCAACATACCTCTGATTGCCCAAATGGTCTGGGATGGATACAAGTGCTGCATCACTGTTTCCAGCATGTGGTACCTGACCTCCGCAGTTCGTGGCTGTCAGCCTCTTAATAAGTTACTGCATTTTGCATCACTACCTTTCACTTTGTTATATCAGAAATGTGTCTGCACAATAATTGCAGTTTACTTCAATTCACTTATGATACTGGAAAATGATAATATAGTACAAGGTGTTGTAGCTAAATGTTTTGAATGTATGTAAAGCATTGTGCTGTTGATGTCTTTAACAACTGTATCTTAGCTTTACCTTTTGGTAACTGCAGTGTAGGTCTGTGTTTCAGACCCATTTTCCTTCTCTTACCTTTTGTCTTGTCTGCTCATTTATCTAAAAGTGTTAATTTGCAATGTTCCTTGGAGTCGCATTAGTGAATTAAAAAGGTCCAGCTTCTTGTAAAACTATTTTAATACAAGTTAGTCTTCTTAGGGTTTAGAGATAAAGCATTCCAAAATGCTAGCCGTGAAATTCAATGCTTCTTAGTAAGGCTGATTATGTTTGCTTTTGAGTTTAAAAAAAAAAAAAAAAGTTAATGTTTTCTTAGGAACAGGGGAGCATTTAGCAGCCTTCACTGGGTCCTTTTTAAAATGGTCTTACAACATTATTGACAATGGTTTGATAGAGAAGAGAGGTTGGGGGGGGGAGTATCCTTTATTCAAATCTATACAATCTAACTAGGTAATCTCTTACAATTGGGTAGCTGTTTTAGTTTGTAGGTTTGAGTTTTCTTTTTGTGAAGTCCATAGATAATGAACCTTGGCTGGAAACAGCCTTAGAAAAGCTTGTAGTGTTCGTGTATCTTCTGGGTGCACAAGGAATACATAACTCAGAACCCCAAACTTTCAACTCCTCAATTACATTAAACTGCTTCTTAAAAGAAAAAACTGAGCCATGTCAATCAACACTGCCTTTTTTGTTTCTATCTAAAGTCTTCTCCTTTCAAATAAATTGTCAGTGGTCTCCTGGTGTGCTGGATGAAACAAGTAATGCTTATCTAGTACCTTACAGCATTTCATGGCTAGAACACAGAGCAATGAGGAAATTTATCTTGGTTGATCGTTATAGGAGAGCATGCAGGCTTGTATGATGTGCAAAAAATTGAAGTTAGACCCCAAAGCAATGGCTCACGTTTCTATGTGTGTTTCGGGGGTTTTTTTGTTTGAGCTTTGAGTTACTTTTCCTGGTGCATCACATCCATGACACAGGAATTGCTATATCACAGGCTTTTATTGCCCTATGGGGTGGCATAGAAGAGAAGCAATGTCATGGGACTTCTTTTAAAATTCATGTCAGGAACATCTCTCCAAGGCACTTGGTCCCTTGAGAGTCATAAACAGGGCAATCTCCACATTAGGGATCCCACACTATCTTTGATTTACATGACTTTTGCTATCTGTCTGTCCTTTCCTTGAGTATCAGAAGTTTATTCTCCAGGACATCTCGCTTTGCTCTGCTTATCCCATCATGACCAGCTTATTGGGAAGCTCTGCAAAGGGCCAGTAGGGTTGCTACCAAGCCTGTGTCTTTAGAGGCACTGTGATATCTGAACTGTTGTTTTTAATGTCTTGTCTCAGATATTAGGGAGTAATAACTTAAAGTTGAGGGTCTTTAAATTGTTACTGGAGGGAGAACAAACACATATGCTGTAAATGTAAAACAACCTTAAGAGGAAAATGGAATAACTTGCATGATAAATAGTTTGTATTACCCACTGAGCAAATTACTCTTTTTTGAAGCTTTAACTGTTTTAAGAAACTATATGTTGGTTTGTGTGACTTGCATGTTTTCCTTCTTTGGCAGTTTAGTCCAAAGATAAAATGTTCTCTTGCAAACAGCCATATTGCAGACAAACAGCAAAGAGCACATCTAATAGGATTCACTCAAGGACTTCTTCCCTCTTTAGTATTGCATAATTATGTGTGTTGTGCACTGTAAGGTGGTGGTCTTTTGAAAGAAGCAATGAGAAGATCGAGTCATGAACTCCATCTTAATCTAAAAAGGAAATGTTACTTCATTGTTGTGCATAAGGAAATAGTATATTTAAAATTAAAAGAAGAAAACTCTTGTGTATTAAATTTTCTGTGTGAATTTTCAAGGTATTTTTTAATCTAGATAAACATATGTATAAGTGAGCATTATATTTCCATTATACTGAGACTGATCCATAAACCTTCCTGTAATCAAAAATATAAATAAAGAAAAAGCACTATATATTGAAAACATAATGACTAATATTCTTAAAGTTATTATGGATCCTAAAGTCTTTTTTTTTTTTAATTTCCTTCAAACTTTAGCAAATATATTGAAAAGAGTGGCTAGATATATCAGTGGTTATCCTGCCACTCTCCTTTAAAATGTTTTGAGAGCTTATAGGAAGAGCTGTGAAAGTCCTTCTCAGTCACAGCTCTTCTAAGGCAGAGCCTGCTGAAATTCCTGGACCACCCACTTAAGTCGACAGGACTTATGCACCTTCAGAGAAATGCAGAGAGAGACCTTTCTGAGAACAGCAGGGGACTAAAGGAGCTGGTTTCATTTCCTTCTCCTAATAGTTTCAAAGACAGAGGTTTGACTGCTTCCAAGGATCTAATGCAAATATTACTTCAAAGGTATTCAAGCATCAGGAAGTGTAAGGCAAAGTGAAGCATAATTCACGGCGGTGGGGGCAGAGGATCAGCTTTAAGTTGTTTGTTCACAAGCAGTGGATACATTTAATCTGAGCTGCACAGCACTGTCCAGCCGGCTTCAAGCTCATCTCTTTCCATTATTGAAATGTTCCCTAGGGAAACTGTTATAATAGCAAACAAGTGATGCAAATCAGCAAAAAGGGCTGTGTAACATTTCCTTCATAAGAAGGCCTAAGTGTGTGACAAGGTAATTTGCTTGCAGACAATGTTAGAAATTTGATGGTCTGCATCTGTTTCCTCTTCGTATCATGCAAACGTGTGACAGTATTATTCCCAAGGAAGTTTCCTGATGCATTATAAAAGCAGATTGCTGGCTTTTTCCTTGCATCATGTAACAGTGTTAGTTTTAACTTTCTTGTTTGCACTTGGCTGTGTGTAAATATGGCTCACCACTAAACAAAATAATGGAAATAAGCCCCTTTCTCAACTCTCCTATATAATTGCAGGGTTTTTTCTTTTTTTCCTCCCTCTTATATCCTACCATATTGATGGATATAATTCTAGCCCAAGGCAAGTAAAGGTGGCCTACAGGATATCTTCTGCCATTCAAGCACTGCTACAGCTCCCTATCAAGTTAATGGAAGTTCTACCACTCAGCTGAGTAGAAATGGGATTCAGCCTTTGCTTACTGATCTCATTCTGATGCAGTGGAGTTTCCTGCATCCATATGACCAAGGGAAAAATAAGAAGGCCCATGTTAATGGATATTGCATTAAAAAAATCAATATCAGGTGTCATAGGTTAAACAGTCCTGGCTTGCGCATTTTTTCTTAGCTTACTCTGAAACAAAATTTCTTGTGCTACTTAAGTGGAGTCATCAAAATAATTTAAGTCAGTAATGGTGGATTTATGTTTTGTGCTTCCCTTGGGAGGCAATTAATGTAGCGCACTTAAAGTTCTGTACACCAAAAGATATCGATTGTGTATTGTATCATCTCAAACTCAGTCAGCTAATAAAAATATATGTTATATTACTGTCATGCTAGTAAGAGAGTTAAAGTTTGAGCTGTTTTCTTTTCAAGAATATTAGCATTAGAAATATATTTTGTATACAGTGAGGTATATTGGGCACCTCTAACTTCTGCCTTCCTTCTGCTGAATGCAGGCTGGTAGAGACTCTTTGCCTTGCTTTACAGTTCAAGAAATTCTAGCATAACTGTTCAAGATCTCAGTTAGGTTGTGTGAATACAAGAAAACTAAAAACTTGACAGTTATGATTTTCAGAGAGATGATTTTATAAAAACGTAATTGATATAATGGTACTTCTGCAGGAAAGAACCCACTTGTCTCCCTGACAGTCTTTATTACTTCTTTCCATTTCCCTTCTTTTCCATTCCCTTCTTTTGACTTTGCTCTGAGAGAGATAAAATATCTATAGAAAGAAGCAGAGATGAAAAGTGGAAGTAAAAGAAGAAAAGCAGGCTTTGTTTTCTGGCCTTTGCAGATTTGTTCAAACAGCACCATAAGAAATTGTGTGTACCAGTTTTTAACCTTCGGAGGTTTTTTACGTCTTTCTGGGATACTTCTTTAAAATGCTGTACCCCAGTGAACACTGTATAAATATTAAAATGAAACAGGTTACTGACTGGTAAAGCTAAGTTATCTGTATTTGAATTGTAACAGAAAGTGAAAAGAAAGTTTTAGAATTCTAAGTTGTCTATGGTGGTAAAGTGCTTTTGGTTCTTCCTCACAAAAAATCTGTAGCCTGTTAGCCTGTTCTAAAGAGGGCAAGACTTCATCATGAGTGAAAATGTGGTGCTTCCTATTCAACAGGTCAAGTTTTCTTTGGATTGAGGCAGAACTGTGGCTCATGGACATCTGATGTGACAGGTAAGTTGAATTTGACACATCTTACATTATCACCATATGACAAATATTGATCTTGATTATGCTAGTGTAAGTGCAAACTAGAGATGTATTCTCTTTCTTATTTTGCATTTTCATTGGTGGTAGTGAAATGAAAATTTACCCCCTTTCCATGTCTCCTAAAAGGCCCTTCAAAAAGAAGGTTTCCAATATTATCAATGATGTTTTATTTAGGAAAAAATACACGAGGAAGTACAAAAAAAAGTGACTTCAGAAAATCTTATTTCCTGAAATGGAATGGGAAGATATTCTACTGTGAAAAAGGATATTTGGCCTTATGAGGAGACAGTTCAGAAAATCTAGTGTAATTATGCATAGCCCATGTGCTGATAAAATAATAGATAACTGGGTATAGTAATGGTCAACAATGCTAAATTACTCAGTGGGACTGTTTTCTCTTCAGCTATTTAATCAGATTGGCAGTGTTGTAAAAAAAGGTATTCTAACATGTCACTAGTACATAAAAGAGAGACTAAAGTAAGGGTAGAGTTTTATATTGTGTTTTTTCCTGAATTTTATTATTCATGCCAATTGTTCAATACTTAGGGCATACCTCTGCAGACTTGTTTAGTCTTATAATCCTGGAATGGTGTTGTGACCAAGCAGGAGAATGTGAGGCTTCTCCACTTCCAGAGAAATAGTGAAGAAAATGTGAAAGGATTTGAGTTAAACTTGCATGAAACTCTTGAAACCCCTTGACACGGGGACGTCCATCATGGGAATGGTTTCGAAAAGGGATTTGTCAGTCAGAAGCAGTAAGGGAAATGGGGGGGTCCTGCACTGCTTCTGTCAATGAAACAAATACATTGTGGAGAAGTGTATTTTATTGTATAGAGTTGATCTGACAAAGTTGAAGTGAAAGTTGAAGTAAAAATTTCTAAGTATTAAAAAGAAAAAAAGGAAACTACAAATAGCTATTAGTTTGCCATCTCTGGAATCCAGTTTAGAAGACTGCTTAATGATGTCATTTTTCAAGTTGCAGGGCAACTGTTTCTGAAATAATCAAGAGAAGATATATATTCCTGGTAGAATTTTGAGTCCTATTTACAATATATGTTGTTATCTACATTCACTTTATTATGGTTAGGATTTAAAAATGAAGGTAAGAAAATTGTCAGTGCTTTCTCTATAGTATGAACATAATGATAAATTTCTAGAACTTCAGTGTTGATACTTAAGTTTTCTTTTTGTAAAGCTGCGTAGGAGAGAGATTAACTCCTTTCAGTCTGTTTTACTTCCATCACTTATTTCAAGTTATCAAATACCTTTGGAGTTTTGAACTTGCATTTTTCATTCATTTTGATACAGTCCATGAAAGGCAAACTAGTAGCACCAGACTAACACTGGGATAATGAAGTTGCAGTACATTTAATGACAGGGAATATAAAGCATATGATAATATTTTTAGTACCAGAAGAGTTTGCCATCCAGACCTGTGTATCACACAGAGATTGAGCAGTTTCTAAAATGTCAGTATGTTGTGATTTATAGTTCCAAAACTCATCCTTCCCTAGGTAAAATGAACATTAGTTTTTGTGTGTGTAACACCTTGCAATTAGTTATACAGGCAGGCACTTTTTGGGGTCTGAGCATGAATGCCTCAGATGGGAGGACATTCATATTACAGGAGCACTTCGGAGCAATCGGTGTTGCACGTGTGTGTTATGTAAATGTGATTGGTAACACCGGATCGGATATATTTTTCCTTTGCCATATTGCCTTTTATTATGGATTGGATAAATCCACTCTTGCTTGTGGGAAGCAGAAAAAGGAAAAATGGTTCTGCAGAAGTATGTGTATCTTTTCTTCCTTGCAGAAAGGGAAGGATTCATCTCAGAGGAGAACATTCCATGTACTTACTTTTTCAGTAGAAGTTTTCTTCTGTGTGTGTGTGCTGGATGTGTGAGTATCTGTCCTGTTGCATAAAAGATCTTTCCTTAAAAGAGGCTACACAAAAAGGATCAGTTTTTCCCTAAATATGTCAGGAGCAAGTATCCAGTGTTTTGGAAGGTCTGATCCTGAGAAAATGGAATATAGATTGTGCCACAGGCTGAAACTGGAAACACAAGAGTGACAGAACAATAAACAATGTTGTCAAGCCTTGAACACACTTAAAATTTTTCAAAGTAGTATAATTGATGTCCTAAAAAAGCACCAGGAAAACAGATGTCAGCCAGTAGATTTGATGTGTATATAGCTCATTATGTGGGGAGAAAGATAGTAAGACTTTTATTGTTGCAAGAGGAACAGCACTTTGACAAAAAGGGAGGCAGACACACACGCAGCTCTTTCAGCAAAAGAAATTCCAACAAGTGGATTATGGGCCTGAGATGGAAATGCAGAACCCAAAAGTGAGAGCTCAATGGTAGATGTTATAGCAGGGGAGCTACAATGAGATGGGGTGGGGATGGGAAAGTGAACAAATGCAATTAAAACATCCTTCATTATCCCTGGCTTGGAGCATTGGCTTTCTCCCATTGCGAGTGCTTAATTACCTGTTGTGATGGTAGCTCCCCATCTTGATTCATTTTACTTTAATTAGCCATTGCATGGCTTGAACAGAGCAAAAGGACAAAGGGAATGTACTTGGAGCCAGAGTGACCAAGTTCAGACAGGTCCTCTAGGGATGGCAGAAGAGAATAGAATCTGCTGAAGGTATTTGTGAGAAGTTGCTTCTCTGTTAGGGAACGATGCTGACAACTGGTGTGTTGAGAAAATGAAGAAGCACAATCCACATGTAGTTCAAATGCACAAGAGAGGTAAATGTGCAGTGAACACACACTATGTGTGTGAGAACTCAGGGCAAACTTACCTTTAAAAATTAGTCACCCTTTTGCTTGGCTTTTACGTTGATTATTGGAGTTATTTATTACAGTGATACCATTATTTATGGTTCAGAAGCCATGCATTGGATACTGTTCCCCACAGAGATGAACTGGGAGTTGAAACAAACTAAAATAAACTTTTAGTGGAGACAGAGCTGGAAATGAGGCTATTTCTGTTCTGACAGTTTTGTTTCTATTAGAGGGTACTGCAACGTGTAGAGACTTAGAAAGAGGTCAATAAAAATAACAACCTGACATTATATGTACAGTAAATACTGAAGACTGGAGGCTGTTTTATTACTTTTTTGTGTGTGTGTGGGTTGTTTGGTTGGTTTTTAGTTAATGTTAATCTGCTTTTTATCTCATTATTTTTCTCCTTCAGTTTCACAGCAGTCTACCAGTTTATGTTAATTTCTTTACCCAATCTCATAAGGTCATCATTTGATAATGGTAACTTAGTTCAGATAAATATTTACAAAAATTAATATTTATTTGCATTTAATATTGACACACTGAAAAATTGGGAGCCACTTACTTTCAACAAATTGTAATAATATAATGGAGTCCTTCGAGTATAAAGTCCAAAATTCAAAGTCTGCTAGATTGAATATCTGATCAGAGTCCATGACAATAACATAATTATTTTTGATTAGAAAAACCAAACCAAAACAAAAACCAGCAGACAAAACAAATAAAAAATGTCATGACCGGTGAGGACTTGGCCTGTTTAAGAAAAGCAAAAGCCCTTCCTCTCCATCTCAAAAAACCTCCAAAGCTACAATTGGTATCAGCACACTCACTCTGCAAGTATCAAGGTACATAGGTCTTAAAAAGCTGCATTTTAGTAAACACCAGACTATGTGCTTTAAAAAAATGTGAGTGAATGGAGAGTGGAAATATTTGCTGAGTAACTCGGGTGACATTAAGCAACTATATGAGAAAGTATTTGATTGTTATGGCTAATATTGACCTATTCTTAGATGTAACTGGGGAATCCTTACCCTGTGAATGAGCCACGCAATGTTGGCTGGGTTGCAACAGCAGGAAACTCACCGTTGGACCTCACCTAAGGTCAGGAGCCATGGTGTCAGCTGTCAGTCTGCTCACTGAGTAGAACTGAAAAACAGTAAGGCTTCACCACTAGGTGGATACCTTTTGTGCTGCAGCATTGGAAAAGATGAAGGGTGGAGAGCAGAAAGAAAGAGGAAAGATATAAAAGTGATTCTTGTGTGATTGGGTTTGTGCATGAAACTTTTCCTTTGTGTGCCTTCTCAGCAGTACCCAGTCCTGTGGAGCAACATGCTAAGCTAGTTGATCATCAGCCAGGAGGTAGTCCTTGTTATTCTTCCTATTTTGTGGCTTCAAACATGGAATTTGGAGCAAAGCCAGGGCTAGATTTTAATAAACAGGCTTAGATTTTAATAAACTGCATTCTCTACAACAAGAGCACCTCAGGTTGTCTCAGGTTTGGCTGAACCTTTTTTTCTGATATGCTTTTCCATACATCCCTGCACTCAGATCTTCACATGTGGCAATGCTTGTACTGAATTAGCAAGAGATTTGCTATGAAAGTTTGGTGCTTGCTCTAGCAGTAATTTTAAAGGAGAGAAATAATAGGATACCTTATAAATTATTGTATTTCCTAATAAATTCATCACAGTGTGAGAGAAGTCTTCCTGAATGGTGGAAATACTGTGCTCCCCCTTTTCTCAGTCTGTACACTGCTACCTTGCTACTGTGGTTGTTCTGAAGATCCTTTCGGTTTGGCTGATGGCTCATGCCATGGCTCAGCAAAACAGAAGGGGTACATTCTTGAGACCATAATGAGACTTAAACATATCCTGAAATGCCTTTTGCTGAGCAATCTCCTAAGTGTGAGCAAAAGCTTAACATTGTATTAAATATTCCCTGTTTGAAATTGGAACACATTTTAAAAGCTCTAGCTTTCACTCACCTACATATGTTACACGTATTCCTTATAGATTGACTTTGAAAATATTACTGCTAATACCTCAAGAAAATGTCAAATTACAAGTCTGAAGTTGTTTCCACCTTTATATTGTTATCCTTCTTGTGCTCTTTCATTAGTTCAAGATAGAAAAAAATGTTGTGCTGTGACATTTTGGTGTAATTTGAGAAATCAGAATATCCAAATAGATATATGACTTGTCTGTAACTGCACTGAAATTTCCTTTCTGCAGCTGGAGAAGAAGAGAGCAATTGTGGGACCATATATGTTTGAAAATTTGTAGTTTCACAGTGTGGCAGATTTGGCTTGTGACAGGAGGGTCTTTCCCACAGTTATTCTTGTGGATAAGGCTTTCCTTGACTTACTCCTTCTCTGCAATACCAAATCATTTTTACTAACCTCAGAGCAAAGGACGGGGTAAGTGGAAGCTCAAGTCCTTCTGAGCATGTGGCATTTATACTGTGAGACAGTTGAGATAGAGTTCATTTTGCTAAGCTGCTCACCCATAATGGATCTGTCACAGCAACTTGACAACATATTTGTATCCATTTTGGACAGCATTTGCTGCTTGGCATTCTCCCTTTGAAAGTTTCCAGCAGACCACTCAGATTTAATGTTAGTAACCCCTTCTCTGCCTCTCAGTACATCTACCCTTTTTATAAGTTTAATAAGCAGTTGTCTGTTCCAGCCATGCTTTATCTTTGAGTTGGTATCAAGTAGCTGAGAGCACCTCTTATTCTGATACTAAATTTCTATTGTTCAGCTGGCATAAAGATGAGCCAGCCAAATACTGGAGGGCATTTTGTGTCAGAAACTCAATTCTTTTCTCTCTGGAATTAAAAATTTGTTTGATTTTCTGGTTTATTGGTCACTTATGAAGAGGTTCTGGGTTTTTTTCTAATGTAAATACATGGCAGGGGGGGTGGTAAGGAGAGTAACGGTATCTCGCACACTGAAAATATGACTATTCTGCCGACTGTGTCTGAGAAATCAAGTTATGTTTCAGAGACTGAAGCTATTAACAAATGGAGAAATAAATGACTGCTTTTTTTGTTTCCAAGCACTAATGCTGAAATTATCTAAACATATTTAACTCTAAGGTATGATTCAAAATTGGGTGTCTTATTCTACTTCAGTCTTAGTAGCACAAGAGGATGTTTTGCCCTCTGCCTTTCTTCCCCCAACAAGAGAATTTTTTCCAGTTCAAATCACTGAATAAACCTGGGGCAAGACATCCATTTCCAAATATAGGAAGCTGAGCTACAGGCTTTATCAAAGTCTGGGGAGCCAAGTAAAAATGAAACCACTGAAAATGAAACCACTGACTCTTCTGTACTAATTCATCCCCTGGGTCTCTACTTTTCTCTTTCTTCCTTCCCCTCCTTCTTCTCCCCCTTCTCCCTTCAGTGCTGCTTTTTCTTTAACAATACTAATATAATGCTGTCTTTCCATCAGGATGCATCCTATACAGTATAGCTTATACAAGTATTAGTAGATCTGTGCAAATCCTTAGGTTTTCAGTTCACTGTAAGGACTTATTTCCAAACTCAAGTTCAAATGAGCAGCTGTTTTCCTGGAGAGTGTCAGCTCTCACAGGAATGCCCTGGCTCCAGGCCAGTGCATGGAGTTTAGGTTTAATAGGATCTCCTAATGTTTTCCTTGCTCATCCTACACCACGCCATCTCTAATAAGACAGCGTCAAAACTGCTCTTTTTGTGTTTGCTGAGGCAGATAGAAATGATAATACTGGTCAAAGGGTAATGTTTGAAGGGGCATTTCTTTTAAAAGCAGACACAAGTTCAATAAATTCTGCCAACAAAGTGTGGCAGTTGAAAGTTAACTATGAAGAGAGAGTGAAACTGATTTCATTCTCAACAAGGTCTCTTTAACAAAGCTGTTGGTCTTCCATTACCTCCTCTTGAAAATGCATGTGGGAGACAGGGAGAGCATTTGCCAAATCCACTGCTCTTTTCAGATCTTTCCAGCACTTCCAGTGTGTGTGTTAATTGTAAATGCTGAAATGAAATACCTTGGGCTGCACTGACCTCATCATCTGTTTTTTAAATAGTGTATCCATCTCATAAATCCTCTTATAGATAAATTAAAAATGTCTGTAGAAGAGATATAGCCTGAATGTAATAATTAAGCAGGTGCTAAGCAGCAGCCCATTATTCATATAACTGGGTTTTGTATGATAAAAAAATTTTAAAATTTTTTACTGCTTGAAGAGAGATTTGACTGATCACCATTTCCAGCTGCCAAAGAGCAGAGTTGAGTGATTGGAAAAGAATCTTCTGAAAGGGACAAACCATCAGCAGAGCAGAAGTTTCCTCCTAAGAAAATCAATTTTAGTAGGTGCTTCCTCCTTGCTAAGCAGTTCCATTTGCAATTTTTGTCTGAATGCCAAATTAACTCTGAAGGAGCTAAAATCTTCTTTGAGTACAAGGTGTAGCTGGAAACGTACTGATTCTGTACTACTGTCATTTGAAATCCATTTTTAGTTATGCCTACAAGTTAAAAATGGAAAGCCTGTGGTTAAGCAGTGGTGTATCAGAGACTGTAACGTGGACCATTCAAACTAAGGATTATTGGGTGAGTCCCAACCTTGCAGATGAGAAAGCATGCAAAAATTCTGATACCATTTTTAAAATAGAAGGTGGAGACACAACCAGGGCATTTGGATAGTTTGTCAGGAAATTCAGATATTTAGCAAGCAACTTCTGTAGCAAGCTTACTATTTTCCACATAAAGTAGTCAACCTGGGGATTTGATTTTGTTGGGAGTTGTATTTTTTTTCTGTTTCTAAACTGCTTCTCATGAAATTATGATCACTTGTAATTTGGGAGTAGAAATACCACTCAGGGAATGAAAAGCTTCAGCTGCTTTTTTCAAAATGAAATAACTGTGTCTAAAAGGACTCTGCCTAGACAGCTTCCAGAGGGCTGTGGAGCACATTGGCTCTGTGTATGCTGGGCTGGAGAGCCTCGAGCCTGAGTAACATGTGGTTTCCTGAAAAGTCAGTGGGGAAATTTCAAATGAATGATTGTCTTCAGAATAAAACTTTTATGCACAGAGTTGATAAATATTACTTTAAATATTTGTGTGAAATCGTGGCAACGTCACTGGAGAAGGGCCTGTTTGGTGGCTGTGATTGTGCTATCACCAGTCAGCCACGTGTCACGGCCACTGGATTATAAGCAATTTGGGGCAGATAAAACATCTGCTGTTGTGCTTTGTACTGTGGCTGGCACAATGAGACCCCACTGCTACCTGGCTCTGCTGGGCGCTATCAGTGTGGGAGCATTACAACAGCCAGGAAATTTGTAAAATGCACAGACAAGATGTTCAGATAAAAAGGGTACAGGAGCAGTCTGAAACTGAAAAAGCTTTTGAGATATTTTCTGGTTAAACATTTGCTGCTCCTCTGTGTTGTTTTGCTACTCTTTGCTTTTTCATCTCCCAAAAAATGCACTTTCTCATTAAAAAAAAAAAATCTTTCCTTCTGTAGAGAATAAACATAACTGCAAAGTCCAAGTCAGGGCTCTTTCAAAGTGAATACTTCTCCCACTTCCACTTTCCATATTGTTGAAGACATCATTTTACTTCAGTATTATGTCATGTATTAAAACCAACAAATAAAGAAACATCCCTGAGCAATTTGTGATATACAAAGTATACCCTTTCAGACTTTTTTTCCTGAAACTAGTTATGACATTCCCTATTTTACAAATGAAATCTCAAACACTCTAGAAGCCTTTGGTTTTTCAAGATGTTTTCTTTTGTATGGGAATAAGAGGTGGAAATTCCAGGGTGGAAAATAGTTTCATTGATTCCAACATTTCTTTTGAATCTTGAAATACTTAAGATTTTCATTGTTATGTTAATGAGCTTCTTCCTTTCAAAAAGTGTTTCCTGTACTTACAAAACAAGAATTCAGAAACTTTTTTATTATTATTATTGGGATTATGTTTTGTAAAAAAAAAAAAAAGAAAACACCAGAGCAAATAAAGAAATAAAAAATAAAGTACAAGTACAGTATAAGTGTGTCCTTGTTATCAGGAGTTTACATTCTATCATTCTCTTGAACTTGCAATGTAGTAGTTTTCTCCACTGATATCATATGGCAAATCTGTGAGTTAGCAATTAGAAATATTTTCAGTATTTCCCCTGTCTACATTTTGACAACTATCTTTCCTATATATGCCTCTGCAGATGAGTGTTTGAGTAAAAGCTAAGTGCTTTCACTCCCCCACAGTGTCACCCATTGACTAGATTGGGTGGGACCACAGTAGCAGTTTTGAAGAACCTTCTTTATCCAGCAACTGGCAATGCAGTAGTGTGGGGATTTGAGGGAGGCTGAATGCAGTGATGAACTTGTTCTTCAGGATAAAAAAGTGGGAGCAAAGCTTGATAAAATGCAATGGTTGACAGCAGTTATGTGATTCCTTAATCAAGTCTCTGACTTCCCATGCAAGGACAGCGCTGCATAAGTCAGGCCTAATTGCTTGTAGCACTCACCTAAGACTAGTACAATTGGGGAAAGAGAGAACAGCTCACCTTTTCCTTTTCCTTTTCCTTTTCCTTTTCCTTTTCCTTTTCCTTTTCCTTTTCCTTTTCCTTTTCCTTTTCCTTTTCCTTTTCCTTTTCCTTCCCCTTTTCCTTCCCCTTTTCCTTCCCCTTTTCCTTCCCCTTTTCCTTCCCCTTTTCCTTCCCCTTTTCCTTCCCCTTTTCCTTCCCCTTTTCCTTCCCCTTTCCTCCATTTCTTTCTTTCCCTTCTTTTCCCTTCCTTTCCTTTCCTTTGCTTTCGTTTCACTTCCTTTCCCTCACTTTCCTTTCACTTCCTTTCCCTCCCTCCCTCTTAATGAAATGATTTAAATTAATACAGGTTTCTCACTTCTAGGACTGAAATGCATTGATATGAACATCCATGTCTTTCATTCTGACTTGGGTATCTGCAGGTCACTTCTTCAGTCCTCAGAGCTTGGAATGATCGGTGCAGGGAATACAACAGTTGCCTATCTGAAGAAGGGATTTATTGTCTCATAAGTATAGTTAAATGTACACTGTCTTTACAAGACACTTTTCTCTTAGCTGGCACTATCTCCATATGTACTTCAAAGCCTGGTGATACTGCATTTTGTGGCAAGTTTTTTCCTTTAAATGTTTTTTGAAATATCTTGTAGAACTGTTCTAAGAAAGAAGAAAGTGACATTTATATATCAATTATTTCAATATATTTAAAATATTTTTAAAATCTACATTTTGCAATCAGTGTTGGTTTGTTTTCTCCAAAATTGTCAGCAGAAATTAATCTGAGCATTTGCGTTTGAAGTGATGGAAAGGTTGAATGCTCTCCTTTCTTTGCCTTCCAAAAGACTACATTGCTTTTAATTAGCTGTAGTCTTTTTGCTAAGTAGAATGAAATTTCCCAGCTGTGTAGGAAACGTGGGCCAGCAGAAGGTGTTGGAAGCTGGAAGCACTGAGACCCTGTTTCCAAAGAAAGCCTTCATGAGCCAATCTCATGTCGAGAGTGAAAATAGCAGTAAAGTGCTTAGCTCTGTTTGCAGATCTGGACTGTAACCACGTCTTTATCTGGCCAAAATGTGCTGGTTTCTGGCTTTTAGTTGTAGTAAAACATTGTTACCGAGAATTTTCATATTTCCCAGTGCAATTACACACTGTGACCTGAGCAGCAGTGCCATTCCTGTTTACCAAGAATACCAGCCACTGCTTTAGCTTGATCCTTCCCTGGTGTTTGCTTGACAGATTAATTTGAGGCTTGCTCTAGAATTATTCAGGAAAGATCAAATGACAAAATTAACAGAGGCCCTTCTGCAAGCTGATGATCATCTACTGTGTGCATAAATTATTTTTTTCTGGTCTGCTATGTAGTCCTCCTGGGGCTGCATTCAGAGTGAGACCACACAGTCTCCTCGTGCTTACAGCTAATTTTACTGTGTGTTGTAACTGATGCATAAGTGGACTGAATGTTTAAATTTTCAGTTGCTTTAGGCCATCTAGGACTTAATCTGGAAACATGAGCTGAAAAAATGAGTGGAGAGTGATGTAGCTTCTAAATTTAACTTATGAATTTTGATTGGACTTCTAAATTTTTTCTCCTTTTTCCTTGTGATAGTTCTTTCACCTCCTTAAAATAGTCACATGGAGCACTTCTGCACAGAAAGAGATGTGTCTTTAGTACTAAAATAACAACCATATTTTCTCAAGTGTGTAATCCCATCATGACAGAAACAAAATAAATGCCATTTTACAGGGCATCTTTTTGCGAAAGCATCAAAGAATTAATTCCTTAATACTTTTCTTAAGCCATAAAGGACACAGTTTATACATTTGGGGGTGGGGTTCATGTGTATGTGTACATGATCCCACAGTAAAAGAAAGATACAATATTCTGCTGATTTAACAGAGCTCCATGAGCTTTACAAATTTTATTTTTACTTACCTTCTGCATATTTACTTACTGAGGATTAAATATTTATTTATTTTAAACCAAAACAAATTTCTTGAAAATGTTTATCTCAGGGGTTTTTTCTCTTTTGTTTACTTATAAAAGCATTGTAATCCTAAAAAAAGTATAGTTTTCTTACTCTACAGTTTGATCAGTAGAAATCAGATGCTGTCATGCTGAAGACAAAGCATTCTTGTATATATATCGTTAGGGTTTTTTTCTCTTCAAGCCTTAATTCTTCTTTTTCCTATGTTTGTCAAGTTATTAAAAGGAGTGCTTTAAATGTGGTTAACAGAGAAGTGGCCAACTTGGCCACTTGTCAATTAAGCAGCAAAAAGTTCTAGGAAAACTTTGTTATAGAGCAATTTTTTAGTAAAATAGAAGATGAAATTTCAGATTCAAATAATAAAAAGAATTCATATTTGGAAACAGCCTACAATATACATATTACATTATTGGTCCTAAAATTAACTACTAGCATTTAGATAGTAGGTATATAATGCTGTAGATTGATCCTTCAAAACATCTCTTCAAGCTCAGCAACAGTCAAAACTGGGCACCAGTAAGAAAGAAAAATGAACAGAAATGTCATTATGGTGTGGCGTAGGTACTCTCATAAATCCATGATGGGTGCACGTATTGAAGTTTGTGTGCTGATGAGGGTTTCTTTCCCAAAAGGGGGGTTGGGGGGGAGGGGTGGAATTGTCAGCATTTAAGAGTACAAGACCACTTCCTTATATGAGGAGGTGAAACTCACTGACACAGTCCAACCTTATTAGAAACATATCCGAACAATAAAGAGCCTTATCTAACCTTTGTACACTTTAATGGTATGGAAGAGAATACAGGCTACCGACTATTTATCCTGTTTCTTATGGCACAGGGAATCAGAGCATCAAACACAATTTTTCAATCTGAAAGCTTTCAAAAAATTTTAAGACTGTTGGAAATTGTTTTACACAAACAGTATGTGAAATCATTTAATGAATTCTTGGCAAAAGCTCCCTGAAGTGCTATCAGAGCAAAGGTATAGACACAAATTTTAGCTTGGGAATTCCGCTGGCTATTGAGGAAATATTGCAGTCATTCCTTTGCTCATTTACTCTTTCCTTAGGTGTCAGTTGCTTATAGTGGTAGTCAGAGGCAGAGTAATGAAAAATGGACATTGCATCTGATGATTTTTTTTCACTACCATACACCATGCACACATAAGTCTTTTAAATAAAAATGTATTTTCAGGTTTCTTTACAGTGCTTATTTATTTTGTAGATGAAGAGAACTGGTTTTGTTTAAAATATAACATCGGTATATTCTTCATGAAGAATTCTTATAATCAGAAATACACTGAAAATGTGTGTCTAGACAGAAGTTACTTGTTATTGACTAGGGAATATTTGTTATTAGCCTGCCAGTCTGGGTCCTGTTTTTCTTTATTATCAGCTTCACTGTACTTGTTTTACCTTTTGGGCACATAGGGACCAGCAGCTGTGATTAACAGGGTGAGGTTTTATGGGATACAGTAGGAGCTCATTCACATTCAGGTTGCACAAGATTGAGATTGCTATCCTGTCTGTGAGAAACAATAATGTTTTACAAGACTGATTTTTAATTGCATCTTGGGTGCAAAGGAATCTCTGGAGGATGCCTTTTCCCTTCTTAAAATGAAGAAAAAAGCAGTACAAAAAGATCATGTTCAAGGTAGAAGGAGCGTATGTTTGGAACTCGCCTGGTTTTTTTTTAACGGAAGAAATACTATGTCTGAGATAACCTTCTTAGAAAATAGCGGATTTTGAAGACAGCTTTCAGTATTAGACAGCAGGATTTGGGGGGGTTTTAATTCTATTTCTACAAAGCAAATAATGATTTTCTAGATTCTGAGTGAGGTAACTGAAGTTTTATTCTGTTTTAGGAGCGCTTAGGTAAAGCTAACGTGTGTGTGTATGGTCAGACTTCACAAATGAAGATTTGGGAAGGGCTCTCCCCACGTGGGTGTGCCCTTCCAGCCTGTGCAGTGGATTTTTTAGGTGAAGTACAGCGTGCGCAGAACTGGCCTGACCGTTTAAGTCCTAAGGTCCATTTGCCACAGCCGAGCGAGCTTGGACAATGACAGTGAAGTCCTCAGGACTGTCACAGCACCCAGTACTAACTGGGGCTGACCCTGCTCAGCATTCGAGATCTGACAGGATCGGATGGCAGGGAGGCATTGAACTGCCAGAGGATGGTCCCCACTGAGACTCGAACTCACGTCCTTGGGATTCAGAGTCCGGAGTACTTTCTTTTACACCATAGGACCACCCCCTTAGATAAAGAATTTGTATGTATAATACCATTATATTTGATTTCATTAGTCTGCTTAACATTAATAAAAAAGAGAATGCATGTGACAGGTCTTGAAAGCGAAAGGACTCCTAATGCACTGGGGCTGTGTTTAATTATATAGCTTGCATGGAGATCCATGAGCCACTACTAAAGCCTAAATGAAAAAAGCAAATTTATTGTCAATGAGTTCGAACTTAAAATGCTTCCACTGTGAAATTTTTTAAGACTGTTAATCTCAAAATTGTTGGGAAAAAAATCATTGAATTTGGGCACCTTCTGTCTTCAACAGATCTTTGCCAATAGCCAGCAAAGTATGTTACATTAGACAAGAAGTAGCAAAGTGTCTCTGTTCCTGTGTGCAACTGCACCTGCCTGGGACTCAGTGGGGTGCAGTGACAGAAAGCCAGACATGGTATCTCTGATTGTTTGTTTTGAAATAATTCACTACTAATAATGGACATTCCCAGTGCATGACCTGCCTGGAAATGGGAGCAGCAAATACATTAAAAGTTTGTGTGGTGTGAATCACCTACACTGGAGTATAGGTCTGGATTGGCAGGCCTTAGTGAAAGATGAAGTCAGCAGATGATGGAAGCTTGGCTATGGTTGCTGATATCCAGTGAATTTACTGAAGAGCTGTTCCAAGTACTCTGTAATTGACTGGGATTTGCTGACTTTCATTCCCATCAGGTACATATGCTATTCAGAAATTAACATGTCCTTTCACTGGCCACTTTCAGGGTGCAGGATGGTGGATTGGTTATAGCTTTGGTTTCATCTGATGAGATCTGGTTTGCTTGGAGTTGAGTTCCCCTGTGTAGCACAGCAGAAGCAAAAATTTTTCTCTAGGTATCTGTATATGACTTGTCCTGTTGGTGTTTACTAACTTGGAAAGTTGTTGGATGGTATTCGAGTTGGAAGTTGGAGGTGGCTCCAGCAGTTTTGTTCCTTGGCAGTGATAAAACACCTTTTTTGGTTTTGAGAGGAAAAGGAAGGCAACACAGGATTTATGGTAGTGGTTTTTCTTCTCTGAGATTTCATCTTATGACTGTAAGATTATTTAGTGGCCTATGCCAAGTGGAATAGCTGCAGAGGAAGACAGAAAAGCAAGTAGAATATTGATCAAGTCATAGCAGCCTGGAATGTTCCGTTTCATAAAAATTTCTCAGCTGAAAAAAATGTTCAAATATTTTCCCCCAGAAGGTGTTGAGGGACAGAGAGAAAGGTTGTTTTGTAATTTTGGTTTTTCCTCTGGAAGACATGTTTGTTGAGAAAACGAAATGTATTTTGAAGTAAAAACCTCCCAGCCAAGTTTGATAACGGAATGTGTGAGGACAGTAGGTTCAAACTTGTGCTCTTTCTGTCCAGACTTTTGAGGCTTTCAATTTAGAATCATAGAACAATTGGGTTGAAAGGAAGCTTCAAAGGTCACCTAGTCCACCCCCCTGCAATGAGTAGGGTCATCTTCAGCTAAATCAGGTTGCTCAGAGCCCCTTCCAGTCTGATCTTGGCTGTTTCCAGGGAAACCATCATTCTCTTGGCTACCTGTCCCAGTGTCTCGCCACCCCCATTGTAAAAAATTTCCTCCTTATAGCTAATTAAATGCGTCTATATTTGGTGCATTTAAGTCTGATAGCTAAAGCAAAAGTTCTGTAGCATACTGTATGCATTGTCCTTATAAAATTTTAGTATCAAAAATTTAGTACCAATTTTGAATATTGACTTCTAACTTTTACAGGAAAGAAGTGCCTCCTAGGTAGTTTTGTCGAAGTTTACACGATTTGTTTAGCTGTCATATATAGGGGGAGCCCCTTATACCGAGCTAGGGCGCAGCACTGACAGTCAGAAGAGCTCAGGCACAGCAGACATCAGAAGGCTTGATCAGAAGGCTCACAACTTTAAGAGTTTATTCAAGATAGATTAACAGACAGTTGTCATAGCTCATAGTAGAAGGAGATAGTTCCTAGAAGTTCCTATGACATCATTTCACACCCTAGTAGATCTACCTCTCACACAGTAATATCAACACATTTTATGCTCTCTCACATCCAACAAGCTACTACATGATTGGTTAACGAATTCACCTTGCATACACCACAGCCTCTCATTGGCTATAAGCCACCACACATACTCCAGGTAGCTCTATTCTCTTTAAGGTAGAACTCCAATCAGCTTTTCTTAAGGGATGCACTTACTGTCACCCCCACAGTCATATTTCAGATACAGTTGTACTTATATGCCTGGTAATGCTACAGCTTACGTGGTGACATGAATCACTCATGTAATATTCTATAAATTTATGCCACAAAAGATAAGCATGGACATCTGATCCCGACTGTATGTTTTTCAGTCCAAGATGGTTCCCCTTAGTTGTGATTATAAGGACTCCTATTTGCAGGCTATAAACTGTCCATTTCTGTCTGTTGTATGCTATGAAGAGATGAAAGTAGAGCACTGTCTGGCTGCTAGGGAATACTGCAATACACATTATTGATATTAAATAAGAGATGAATATGCAGCTAATATTTTTCCAGTTCTGCTCATTGTTGTGTCCAACGGATGAGATCAGCTCTCTCCACTGAGGCAGGCTCCTTGGAAAGTCAGGCAGAATGGTGTTCCCTGAGTAAGGGAGGAGGAAAAGCATCAGAACTCTGTTTCTGTTCTGCAGATTACTAACAAGGAAAACATAATATACCACCACAGGAAGACTTTGTGGTTGGTGCTTAGAAAATCAAAGTGGGTTGAAAACTATATGGATGCAGCCTGACAATATTACTTTTCAAAGTCAGAGCTGTCCAGCAGTCTGTTGAGTGTACCAGACATAAAAAAGGAAGCAACAACAAAAATAAAAAAACAAGCAGTTATGATTCTAATAAAGGCTACATTTGAGGTTTCACCTGTAGTTTTAAGGAGAGAATAAATAAGTATACAGAAATTTAATTTATTTCATATTTCTAATAGTCAATGTATCAGGCTGTGTTTCTAAATTTTTTAAGCTGTTTGTAACCTAAATGTTGTCAGAGATTACTAAAAATGCTAAAATTTTTTAATATTCACTAGATAATAAGATCCATATTTATTACAAATATTCAGTTGTAATTAAAATCAAAGCCATTTTTTAGCAACTTGAAGTGTTTGCAAAATGCAAGTTCTGAAAGCTATTACTATTTTTTCTCTCTGTTGAAGTCTTATCTAACAGGAAGTACAACATGATTTAATGAAATTCCTGTCATCTAGAAACTGGAGATTGAAATCCTTATAGTTATAATTCCAGTATTTCACTGTGCTATGTAGTATTTAACAAAGGATCTCTGCAAGCTTAGAAATAGTAATAGCAGCATTCTATAATTTGATTTCGTTCTGATGGCACTTATTAGAATATCTGTACATTTTCAGGAAGGATTTAATATGATGGAAACAACCCTCCTCCCCCTAAACTTCATTAGTCAGTCCTTTAGGTGACTAATTAGACATGCTGAATTTTCAGTGAGGTGTATTGTTTCATCCTAGGTCTTCACGCCTATCTTACCCAGCTGATATCTGTAAACTGAAAGAGGATGTTGCTACAGTGCATGGTTCCTAATAAAATTCAAATTAAATAATCACTTCAATTATAGATTAAAAACTCAGGTTCAACAATTACCCAAAGAGCTCTACTTCATTGAAAACCCATAGTCATGTAACTACTCCTTTCTCTTCCTGTCTGAATTTATAGCCCTTTCACACAGACATAATTTAGATTTAGCTTAAGTTGTGCTCTAAATTGTTTCCATTATCTCAACCTGAGCAACCTGTGTCTATTTCTGGAATATGATATTGTTATTCTTGAACTGCATTACCTACAGTCTGTGCTATTTTTTCTATGGTGAACTTTTTTGGTTCCTGTTAGTGCTTAGACCTTTGAGTCAGTTAAGTGTGGAAGGAGGAGGACTGGGTCTGATTTATTCATTCCAGTTACAGTAATGGTCTTTGAAAAATATTCTTATTTCTTCATACATTATACCAGATATTTTGGATGTCCAATCTAATGTTTATAATACAGAATTAGACTATATTTTGTAGATTAAAATGGGTAGTGGTGCTAGGTGGAAGAAGGAACAACTGGAAGCTTTGCTTAATCCTGAGTCACTGCTACCACAAGAATACTGGTTTACTGGAATGGTATTTCTGGTAAAAAAAAGTTCAAGTTCTCAGAGATTCAGTCAAAAACACATGGAAATTCCTTTCTTGCAAAGGCATTTCTTTTCCTTGACTGGTACCCATGTGTCTTACATGATTTCTACTTTTGCGATCTGAGCTAATTTGGATTTACTGCCACTCCATAGGAAGCCAAATTTCTATAAAATAATGGGAATTCTTTCTCTCTGCTTACTCAAAAATACATCTTTTCAAAGGCTGCAACCATGCAGGGACTCTGGACAGAAGCCCAGAAGCCTTTGAAGTAAAGGGCTAGTCTGTGTAGCAGAAGAAGATAAACAGCAAATTCTGATCACATATTATTGACATAATAACCACATGAAACTAGAGAGTTCTTTACTTCTAGTAAAACTCCTGAATTGTGGTTTTCCTTTGTATTCTTTGTGTCATAGTGTTTTAAGAGTGAGTGGTTGTTGGCACTGAATTTGTGGGTATAGCTGAAGTATTAGATACATGCTCCTGACAACATGCCTAATGCAAAAGCTGTATATTGGCTTTTGGGTGCTTTCAGAAGAAAATCTTGCCTTGGACTTCTATGGAGGTACCATGCTGTTAGACTGAAAAACTCAAATTATTGATCCACAGTGCAAACGTAGAATCTTGGAATAGTTTGAGTTGGAAGGGACATTTAAAGATCATGTAGTCCAACCCCCCTCCTATGAGCAGACACATTTAACTAGATGAAGTTGCTCAGAGCCTCATCCAACCTGATCGTCAGGGTTTCCAGGGATGGGGCATCCACAACTTCTCTGGGCAACCTATTCCAGTGTGTCACTACACTTATAATAAAGAATTTCTTCATAGTAAATAATCTAAATCTACCCTCCTTCAGTTTAAGGTAGTTCTCCCTTGTCCTATCACTACATGGTCTTGTGAAAAGTCCCTCTCCTTAGCTTTCTTGTAGGCCCCCTTTAGGTACTTTAGGAAGATGCTATAAGGTTTCTCAGAGTCTGCTCTTCTCCAGGCTGAAGGACCCTAACTTTCTCAGCCTTTCTTTATAGAAGAGGTTTTCCATCCCTTCAGTCTTCTTTGTGACCCTGCTCTGGACCCGAAACAGGCCCATGTCCCTCCTGTGCTGAGGACCCCAGAGCTGGAAGAAGTGCTCCAGGTGGGGTCTCATGAGTGTTGAGTCTCAAGGGGGTCTCCAAGGGACTGCTAAAGCATTGGTCCCACTGGTCAAAGGTTAAGAGCTTCCGAGGCTGACACCAGTCTCAGGAGAGAGCAAATGAAGAAAAAGCTGAAGGGCTAATTTGATGTTCTGTCTGCAGCTGGTGCCTCAAGTCTCTGTTGGCATAGGCTCTAGGAACAGGAGTAAGAAAGGAGGGGATGGTACAGCTAATTGGAATTTAATTTACAGGCAGTGGTAGCAGTCCATCAGTGCTGCCATCTGCGTAACAGACAGGCCAGATTATTCAAGGCAGAGAGAATTACTTGTCCTGGGGCCAGGGGGAGGAGTCCAAATATCAGACTTGTTCTCTTTTTTTTCTAAGAAGGCAATCCTACAGAAGCTATAGAGTTTTTCTAAGTGTCCCTGGAGTTTCAGGTCTGTTCACATCCATACCTAATTGTTCCTGCCTCCTCTTCCACTACAGAGAAAGCTGGGCAAAGTAGCATGTGTGTTACAACCTGCCCCAAAAGGGAAGGGTTCTTCTCACTTGGAGTGGATTAGAGTGAATTGACACTGAATGATCGGTGTTTGTAAATATATATATGTGTGTCCGGTTTATTTTAGAACTGTTTGGTTTCAAAGGAAAATAGGTTTGTGCTGGTTTAGAGGTAAACCAGCAGGAGAAATGCGCTCAACATGAGAGAGATTGTAAGTCAGAGCTACAATTTAATAATAATACTATGGTAAATACACTGACACAAAGGGAAATTGCTTCCAACTCCCAAA
>VWZD01003804.1:43683-66506 GCA_013396695.1 Sakesphorus luctuosus | reverse complement strand
AGCTTTGATCACTCCCACACAGTGACAACTGGTCCCACCTGCTGAACTAGGACAAGGTGTAGCTGTTTTGGTTGTCAACCTCTATAGTAATACAGCAGTATAAAAGCATAAAAATAACACTTAGGAAAATGTATAAGGAAAAGAGAAAGGATAAAAATAGAAAGATGTATAGTAACCACCCACTGGATCCAGTGAGGAAACTTGGTAATTGCAGTTTCATATCTGTTGGTTGAAGTGGTGGCCACAGTCTTGATAAAGTGATGGTCTTGATCCATCGATGGTGGGGAAGCCCCCCAGAACTCAAAGATTTTCCTGAGTTATATACACTCAGCTTCCAGTGGAACACCTAGTACCTCCCCTGGGTTTGGGATGATGTAATACTGGATTACTGGGACGTGTCATAAGCATTTGTACAAAATCAATCATGGTCCATTATGATCAATCATCTGAGAGGAATAGCGCAGGCTAGGTGTGAATGTCTTTCATGCTTCCTGAAGATATTTTCACAGCAGAGTCATCATGAAAGAGAGGACATTGGCATGGTAAGAAGGACTATTCCAATTCAAAAGATTTGCCTCTTAGCCCTATCTGGAAATCCAGTTTGTATCTTCAGGTATGCATGCCCTTCTGCACCTGGGGTAGCTGGTCAATAGTACCCCCTTATCTCAAGGTCCTTTTACAGTCCAGACAAGGAGGCATATTCAGGCAGGGATGGGCTTCCCTGGATGAGCAGCTGTTTCTTTGCAGTTTGCTACAGTGGACTAAAGTCTTTTGGTGATCTTAACAATGCTTAAGTCATTAACCATTTCAGTGTCTGATAATGTGGCATCAGGAAGGGTCAACAGGCAGGGACGTGGCTTGGTGCTGTAGAGTTGCTGCTGCAGGGTTTTCCTATCCACGAACTGCCAAGGACAAGGGGGCTTTGGCCATGGAGCAAGCCAGAACGATATAAGATCTGGTGAAGTTCACAGTGGTTCACAGTGGAAACTGGTCCTTCATTGTGTGATTTTCAAAACGCTTTAAGCTTAAGATGTGAAACCTCTTAAGCTATCCAGAATGATGTGTGTTTGTAAAGATCTCTTCACTTTTCAAAGTTTCCATGCTTTCCTCTCCATAATGCCTTAAGGGTTTTGAAAGAGCAAAATGAGTGCAATCTGAGAGTGGACAAGCCAACCTCTTTGCCCTACTAGCAAAAAACCAGAAGTGACTTTTGAACCTGAAATAACTGAATCTGGAATTCTGTCATCATTGAAACTTATGTTTGTAGCTGCTCTTTATGTTCACATTGTCTTTCATAAGAATGTGGATGGTCTTGCTTTAGGCATCTTCTCTTAGGCTGTTTGTCCCATATATTGCTCTGTGAGGTTAACCAGTAAGAAAAGCAGGTAGAGCCCCAGGTGCCTTCTCACAGGTTACATTTACTTCATTGGTTAGTTTGAGCTGCAATGTAATTGCAGAGATCCAGTTTTAGTAGATTACTCAGGTATGTCTTCATGACCTAATGACCATGAAGACAGTGTCAAACTTATACTAAGCATGCACTTATGTACTTTGCTAAATGAGACTAATTGCTTAAAAGCTGTCTGGGGTGATTAGATCTACTGAAGCCGAGTCACACCTACTTCACTGTCAAGTGACAGGGTTTTTGTTGTTTACTGAAAATTATTACTTTTTTTACCAAGACTTCTGTTGATTACACAGATTTTTATATTTTATTATATTTATTTACTTAGCTTACTGAGGAGCAGAAAGAGTTATTTTGGATTTTGCACAGTTGACAGAGAAGACAAATAATTACTCCAAATAAATATTCTCTTTTCCTGATATATTTGAAATGTAATTTTGTCCGGCAATTAGAGCCTATGAGAGACTGACTGCCTGGGTATATCAGGTTATGGCCATGATCAGAGTCGATTTTAATTAATGTGATTATTGTACATTTTGTAATACTCTAAAATTGTTTAGATTCCCTGACATTTATTAAGAATAAACTTCTCTTTTACCTAGGGATGATTGCATGATACAAAATTGTTAATGGTTAGTCATAAGAAACTAATCAAGTTAGAGGCAACATGAAGTGAGGGAACCAGCAGCCAAGTTCTTATGTTAATTTGATACATGATCTTGGAAAAAATCACTTACTGCTCACTGCAGTTTCTTGATTTTCCTTCAGCTAAGGAAGGTCTATTAATACTTATCTCCTTACTTTGCCAGTGTTGGGAGAATTAGCTAATGCACATGTTTATAATCAAAATGTCACTGTTTCAAAAATGTAATTTTATTTTAATTAAATGTTTATATGTGTGTGTGTGTGTTCAGATAATTAATAATGAAACTGGAGACCTGATTATGCTATTTATATCTTTAGTTATCAATCTATCTGTTAAGAAGGAACGTTATCTATTTTCTACTTAAATAGCTTCTATCAGACAGGAGAACTAAATCTCAAGGTGAATCAATGCTGTTTGTTTTTTCAGGCCTTTAGATAGGCATGTAATTCATAATTTTACTTGTTCTTAACTGCTCATTGTTTTATTTGTAGTGAAAAATTTTCATGTGTTTTGAAATATTAAAGTACTAATGTTTTGATTGATTGACTTTTTTTTTTAGTTGTTTGCTTAGGATGACAGTGTAGAAGGAATCCAGGAAAAGAATTTGTTTCTTCTGGAGTCCTCATTGACTCCATGCAATTGCAAGACTCTGTGAATGTTAAATAATTTGGGCTCACCTGTGGTGTAAGCTTATTTAAATTAAAGGCTCAAGCTCTGAGATAAACCTTATGTATTTGTGTAAAAACTCATTTGATCTCATTTCAGCAAAGCACTCTAATCTTTTGGCCACCAGAATTCTCTCCTCCAGGATGTGAAATGCTGTTTGAAGAAAATACTGAGCCCTGAAACAAAAGGCCTCAGTCACTTTGTGTGTTCCTTAACAAGCAATTGTGCATTTATAGCAACAAGGATTAAAAATTGTGAGTCACAGGATAATTGAAGATAGAATGGATATCAAGGCTATTGAGACTAAGTCACTGTCCCCCTCAGCATCTGCACAAAACAGGGCTAACTAGTAGAGACCAACCCCCACCTGGCTACAGCCTCCTTTCAGGTAGTTGTAGAGAGCAACAAGGTCCCCCTGAGCCTTCTTTTCTCCAGGCTAGACCCTATTATCTAGACCCTTCACTAAGCTTCATTGCTCTTCTTTGGAAATGAAGTCTGAAGTATAGCTTCATCCTGGAGGAATCTAACTCATTAGCTCTGATTCCTTTGTGATGTGAACCAAAGTGCAAAGTGAGGACATCTGGGAGATCTGCATCAAAAGTGCACTACTGTTTCAGACTAAGACACTATGTTAAATGCACTCTTAGTCATTTATCAGGATTAGCTTGAAAGGTCCTAAATACTTGCCTGTGAGGCAGTCTTCAGATTGATCATGAGTTCAACTAAGGTGATGTATGGAAGGAGCCATCCCCTAGATTTTTGTTAGATTAAGTGACATCAGAAGTGGGCTGTTAGGGTTTGCTGTTATGACAGATAAGAACTGCTGCAAACCTGAAATTTTGTGCAAAGTAAAGCAGGAGAAACAAATAATTCTTTATAGTAATTGTGTCAGACTTTCAGGTATGTATGGCTAGGCTTTGCAAACAAAGATTTGGGAAGGGCCCTACCCACATGGGTGTGTCCTTTGAGCCTGCACAGTGGATTTTTTAGGTGAGGCACAGCATGTGTGGAACTCACCCCACCCTTTACTCCTAAGGTTCATCTGCCATGGCTGAGTGAGCTTGGACAGTGACAGTGAAGTCCTCAGGACTAGAACCTACAGCCCCTGGTATTCCCAGGAGGTCTCCCATCCAAGTACTAAGCAGGGCTACCCTGCTTAGCTTCCAAGATCTGACAGGATCAGATGTCAGGGAGGCATTTAACTGCCTTTTCAGACTTCTAGGTAGAATTAAACAAAAGAAGCTGTGCCAGAAATGCTCAATGAAACTGGTACAGAAAGCCTAGTTTTCAGACTTCTGCCAGATCGAGCCCACTGCATCCATGTGACATGTTTTCTAAACTCATTTAGATAAGCTTACAAAACATTGACAGGGGCTTTGTTCCAGCAGGCTTCATGCCCCATTGCATATCATCTGTTCTTCCGCACCAGCATAAACACATCCACAGTGCACAGTGTGCCTTGGTGAACGTCAGGACAGTGCCGCGCTCTGTCTGTGCCGGATTCAGAATATGCTGCTACTGCTGACTAAACCAACAGAGCACAGCTCCAGCCCTTGGGTCCATGGCAGTATGACTGCAGGACGCTCACATAAATCTGCTTCAGTTCTTGGATAATGCTGCTTATTAAACGTAGAGTTCTTATTTTGCATAATAATGTTTGTTAAAGTAATTAAATGACACAGAGATGGGCATTTTCTTCCCTATTTTTCCTTCTGTGGCATTTGCAAAATGGCTTTTTAATGACTTCTAAGACAGGAAACTATTATCAGTATTAGTAGTTCCTACTCTCAGAAAACTCATTCTTTGCCTTAAGAAACAACATGCTGCTTTCCTCAGGTGTGAAAATGCAAACACATATTCTGCTTTCAAAGCATAAAATGGTCTCTGCTCTGAAACAGAAACAAACAGGAGATAGGCATAATAAGCATCTTGAATATTGAATAGTTTATAAAGTGAATAAAATTAAAGTTTAAATGTATGCAGCTTTTCTGAGCTGATGTGTTTCTGAAGGTATGATTTTAGTCTGAATTGTTAAAACATTGAGTACATGTATTAATCAGTTTGGACAGATTTTCTTCCTTTTCACACACATACACTAGCTGGCTTTTTCTGGTTGCATACTTATATAAAAACATTTTGGAATCACCTTCCACTTATATTGAAATAGAAGGTTTGGTCTTTTCTCAGGGGTCTTAAGATACTATAATTATGGAAGATCTAATAAAATGACATCTTCCAGTGGTAAAGTTTTGACAAGTAACTTCCCTGAAAACAATGCAATAAGTCACTTCTTCAAAAATACATTAATATATCTGCTGACATTTTGGGCACTGACCTGTGAGCCCTCATAATAATCCTATGCAATTCCTTTTTCAAAGAACTGCATGAACTATTTACCTGAAATTTAATTCAAATTCAATTTGAGTTTAGCCCTGAATTTAGCATCAGAGTTGCATATGATATAATAAAACATTATGGTTCTTTTCACAGTGATGAAAACATTATACAAATATTTTTTAAAAATACCTAGAATATATTTTTTTTTCCTCATTGAGCACTTGAAAATCAAGTATTTGTTTTCTCGCTTCAGGAGCAACAGGAAGCAAAAATATAAATCTGAAATTAAAATATGTTTCATCTCTCTTAAATGATACACATTGAAAGAAATGAAACATAAGCAAAAATATATCTTTTTTCCCATGTAAAATAATCTTTATCTAGTATAATATTTTTATATAATTTCCTGCGGAGTAATTGTAATGCTGCCAATTAGATAGTGAATTGACAGTTGAAAAAAGGAGACAATGAGCAATACTGTGCAGAATTAGTAAGTTCAAGGGAAAGAGCATCCTTAAACTTTGGGCAAATTTAAATCCCTTAAGAAATGAAAGACTTGTGGCCTCTGAAACACAATTAGAGTAGATATGTATTTCACTTTCTTCTGATTTAAAGCAATGTAGCCACTTTCTGACAGTATGGTCATTGTGCATGATTTCATATCTATAGTGTATGAACAGTTTATGATTCTTAATGGGAGTTTATATCCCTCTGAGTTTGGAAGTGTAATTTTTATATTAAGGGAGAATCAAAGCACACATAAAGTGGGATCTTTTTCTGGGAATATAGAGAGAATACATCATCAGGAGTCAGAGTCAGAGACTCAGAAATCATCAATACTGTTTCATTCTAACTATATTTCTTATCTTTTTTCCCCCTTTTCTTTTTACTCTTCTTTCTTTTTATTTTCTTTTTTCCCCCTCCTTAAACCTAATTTCCTAAGGAAACAAGGCCTCATGATCATTCTCTGGTTGTATCTGAGAGTTATCTTCTTTTTAAACCAGCTTTAGGCAAACTTGAAGAAGGGATGGATTTCTAAAGCTATTGAGTTACAGTGACTGTCAACTATATTTGTGCCCTCACTGAGCAGAAAACAAACATAAGAGATCAGTTTGTATTGAACATTAGGCAATGCATAGTCACCTTGAGAAATCTGTGCTTATTGGTACTGTTTCTAATGATTATTTATTTATTCATTTATTTTACTATGAGTTGCATCAGGCATTTTCTTCCTGTTGCAGACACGCTATCAATTGTGCATCAATACTGAGTGTGTTTTATACATGTATGATTTTACAATTGTATGCATACATGTATATATGTGTTCCCCAACCAAAGTGCATTCAGAAAACAGAAGAACCCATGCTATGTTCCCTGTCACTTCAGACAGTCTTAAATAAATTTTCTAGTGTCCAGACTCAAACGAAGCTAATGAGCTTTCCACAAGATCACTGTGTAATGTTATCCTAGGCAAAACTGCTTTCTGAAGAAAAATACATATTTTCAGCACACATATTTGAGTATGGTTCCTTGTGAAGAGCGGTAATTTGGGCACACCAGATGTTGATACAATGACTGAACTGATGTGGCCTTGGAAAGAAAAATATTGGGCTAATACCCTGGTGGGACAAATACTTAAAAACACCACCAAAACTAAAATTTCGAGATGCTGAAGTAAAGTACTACCAAAACAGCTTGTTGGATGGCAGTGTTTGTTACACTTTCTTTCATTTAAATCTGAAAAGTTGTTCTCAGTAAAGACTTTACTAAATAGCAGAGCACTTGTGTACGGCTTGCAAGTTATTTGGTTGGAATGACTGTTGTGTTTCAAACTATATTGCAGGTCTGATAGAATTACCACTGTACTCTGTGTGTGCTGGAGGTTGAAAGGTAATTAATAATCTCTAAGAATATGTCTAAGCTTTATTAAGACAGTTAGATGAAAATTCCCCTGTTGGAGCCCATCAAGAATAACAGGTGTTTTGAAATAGACTGTTGCTATTTATTATTTGTATTTGTAACAATATCCTGGGCTCATTGTTCTGCAAAAGAACCCCTTAGATCTATAAGTGTCCTCAGGACCTTTGGCGTGGGAGTTTTCCTTGGTGTTGACTGGGAGGTTTGCATATGGTAGCACACCAAGCTACATTCTTGTTTGTTAGATTTCTAGCTCTGGACTGAATCCCACCCTCAGAACTGGGGAATATTGGAAAACAGTCTGTTTCGGGTTTTGCCTGGCTTGTTGCTGAACGCAATTCTTCCTCTCCCTGCCATGTACCTATCCAAACTGCTCATGCTGCTCATGCATGGGTGGATAATCTCTGAAGCTGGCATGCTAATGGCACTCTTGAGAGGTGCAGCTGCATGTCCAGCCATGACTGAAAGGGGTGAGAACTATGGAAGCAATTCAGTGAATGTTGTGGTGTATATTAGGCTGAAGAGAATTAGGTATGCTTGGCTTCCGTTCTTAACATTCCTGGCAAGAGTAGGGGAATGGGTGCCAGAGTGCATTTGCAGTATAAAGGAGGGGTGCTTGAAGTGCATTAAAGACTGGAAGTCAGGCCAGCTGGAAAACCCTGTGCAAGATACACAAATATATAACTGCTGTTCAGAAATAATGGACAGGGCAAGAATCATATGCACATCCTCTGGATCTAAAAAACCCTACATCATATCAAGGCTGATGTGTCACTGGTGTGGTACCTGCTCTCTCTGTGATCTACAAGCACAGTCCAGGGCAGAGAATGGAGACAGACCTGAGTGGCTTGCTTTTGGCAGCAGACCTATGCCAGCAGTGCTATACTGGATAATGTTCTCCAATGTTTTTTTCTAAAAGAACAACTATAGTTTTGATTTCCAGCTGATTATACGATGACATAACGTCTTTACATCAGATCTAGTTTATTAAAAATGTTGATACAGCCCAGAAGTAGTATTATCAGGACCAAGATTTCTAAAAACAGTAAGAACTTATTTGTGCAAATTGCCAGACTAATATGCCAAGTGTAGGAAGAAAAGAGTTTTGGAAGAAGGGTAAGAGCTCAAACATGTTCTCTTTTTTTTTTAACTTTTTAATCAGTGATGTATATTGAGTCAGGCAATCACATTTCTATGGAAAGAAAAAATGAGATTTGACAGACCTTCAAACTATTTGGGTGATTGGTGGGTGAAACTTTTGTTTCTTGTATGTTTAACTAACTTTTTTTGTGTGAGCATGCACAGAGATTGTATTTTTGTTTTCACAGTAAAGAAAGCAAAATATTAATGCTCTTATTTGCAGAAAATATTTGCAAATAGCTTTGGTAACCTTTCTCTTGTCAACTTTGTTGCATCCCTGGTTTAAAACTGATTGAGGGCAGATGTTTTCCAAGCAAGAAAAGCAAGGATGGGATCATGCAAGCATGGATGTTGGTTGGGTTTTACAAGCAAATATAAAACTCGAGTGATTTGTGTGCTCCTGAACTGATTCATGCACACTTGACACCTTTTAACAGCTTAAATTAAAGTATAGTATAGAAGATTGCATGAGAGGTATAAACATGAGTGGAATTTGATGCCGTTTAGACACTGAATGTAGGTCTCTCAGTTTACCTCATAATTCTCCCATCTAAGTAATTACTGCAATTGGTCTGTTGCTTTGTGTGGGGCTTAAGTCACTCTCTAAAAACATCCAAAAAGAAAAAAATTCTAAGTAAAGGTGAAATTTTAGAAGAGAGAAGACAAACACCAAATTTAATGAGGAAGGTCTGATTTCTGTCAAAATATGGAACAGTTGGTATTATGTTCTCAGTGGATTGATAATTCCACTAATATAGTGGAGGGGTTTTTCACGCTCCCAGGAGCAAGGCTAGGAAAACTGTGAGCCGCAAGCGGCGGCGCTTCCTAAGATCATGCCCCTTAGAAGCTAAGGTCGGCTCTCCCCGCTCCCGGCCCAGCGCGACCCCTCCGACCGGAACAGACGCAGACCACGTGAGAGTCCACGAGGAAAAGCCAGGTTTAATGGAGCGCGCTCACTTATAAGGAGCGCGCGCAAATACCCCGGATGTAGGCGGGGAAGAGGGGCAGAGATGGGGCGGAGACGGGGAGGAGTCACGCACTCCATTGGTACATGCAAATGAAGGGGAGGAGGGAAGGGAGGAGCGGCAAAAGGACCAATAGGGAGAACGAGGTGTGTGGGAAAATTCCAGGGGTATTGTGGGAAGAAGAAACTTGGATCATAGCCATCTTTTAAGGGTACAGTGTCCCTCCGGAAAGCCTCATGGTCCCGATCCTGTCGCTGCACGCGCTGCCCGGGGTCCCGGGCCTCTGTGTCCTCATCTGCCCGGCGCCTGTAATTCTTTCCCGGTCTGGTCTCCTCTGACATTATGTTACATGGTTTGTTTCACTGAAAGGCACATGTGAAAGGCAACAAAGGGCATGGCCATCTCTGCTGCAATAAACAAAGTAGTTCTAGCATGTGTCCCTCTAGTTTGTAATTATTTAACGATGGAAGATTATATTCAGATTTTTTTAAAATTGTTTCAGTCAAGTTTCTGACTGAAGAAGAAGATGACATTTATAATGAAGTCAGTGCTTTTGCACTAATGAGTGGTAGAGTTGCTTTACAAGATTTCTGAATGTGGCTTCCATTAGCACTGCTCCCAGATAGAAATGAGAGGATTTGGCTGTATGTGTTACACCTTCTAAGTTCACAGGCATTGCTTCTCTGGGATTGTGTCCTCACTCAGGGCAACCAATGTGTGTGGAGGGGTGGGAGGGTTTTATTTCACATAGCTTTGACTGAATCCCTCTTGCAGAACCACAGATTTCAAGGTCTACAAAAAAAAACTGATGGCTTTAAAGAAACTCATGCTCTAGTCTAGTAAAACAAACAGTCCACATCACCAAACACAAAATGGACTCACAAACCATAACATGATCTCAGTGACACTGATTTCAAATATTTCTTAAGATTAGTTAGTCTTTATCACCAAAGAACAATTCCCTCGATTTGTTGTGCCTGAAAAAATCTCATCTTAATCCTCCCTCTCAGGACCACATTTCCTCCCTGCATGCAGGAGCAAGCAGTGTCACACCTGGTACTTGCACTTAAAACTGGAAGAGTAGGTGAACAGAGCTTGCAAAGATGATGCAAATTCCAGTGGAAAAATCAGGCTGTCAGGGGAATGTTGGCATGAAGGCAATGGGTTTATCCTCTCAATAGATCTGCTGCCTTCACTGACACAGGACAATGGCTTGATATTTGCTCCTCTATTCAAGTTTCCAAGTTGTCAGGTGGTGTGCAGCTTCTGTGCCTTTGAGGCAGATGTTTGATAGACTGCATGCATGAGGCTTGCACAGGTGTTCTTACAGGAGAGGAAGTAAATCTCTTCCTAAATAGGCCACCCCATAGGTTCTATGATTGTGATATTCTTTTTTACCAGTACTTTAAATAATTCAGCAGCAGGGAAGATCAAAAGGCAACAAGGTTTTAAGCTATGAATAGAGCTACCATATAAAGAATATATATATGTATGTATATATAAAGAGTATTATATAAAGAACAGCACCAATATATGTATAAATAAGTTGAAACCTAATTATCTTAGATGATTTAAAATGTCTCTCTTAAACTGTTCCTTTCTGTGATACTGTATTGTACCATAGTCACATGAAAATCACTTTTTGTTTCAAGATTCAAATTAGGATTTGCCAAGAATGTTTGGTAATTTTAGTTTTTGGTTGAAATTTTATAAGATTTTCTCCTATTTCTGTCACTATCTTCTTGTCTTTTCCCATCCCTTCTAGTTTCTTCCTATTTAGAGAGCAGTTGGGGGTGTCACACCTCAGGATAAATAGGGAGCAGCCCCATGGATTTGAGGGTAGCTGGAGAAATATCTTGCCTCTAAAAGAAGCCAGCAGTGGGTGATGATGCTCACCTGGCTGAGCAGAGTATGTTGAAAGATTTCTGGGGAGTGGACCTGGAAATCTGGGCCTGGCTTCCCCAGCAGGAAGCAGGGACAGATCTTTGGACTGTAGAGAGGAAGGGCTGATGAAGTAGGACTGTGAGTCATGTCTGCTGTATTCTCAAGTTATGGAGTCATGACCATGGTACTAGGATGGTGCAGTGGGCTTTTTGAAACAGACCTCTCCTCCCCACAACCTTCTTTAGGATGACGTAATTTCTAACACACAGTTTATAAGTATGAGCTTGCATACATAAAATGTCTCTCCATCCGTAAACCTGACCTCTCACATAACTGGCTTACTGTAGTTACTCATAGTTCTAGAAAAGTTTCTTAACAAAACCATTTTCTAGGTTAGCCACATATTAGTTCTCTTTCTGATTGTGAGGATGCTTACAATGAGTCTTTCATTGCAGGGATGTATTTGTTAGTATTTTTATTCTGCTGAGGATTCCCTCTCATTTTCCTAGCTCTCTATTACATGACACCACACTTCTGCTGAGGCATATAATCAGCCAGAGACACCATTCTGAGATTAACATATTTCTATGTCTGACTCAGTATTTCACTTCTTGTGACAGCACAGGTGATTCTTTGGGAAAAGCAAATGCAATATTTTCCCCATTGTCTCTGGTTAATGGATGAGTCACTGTCTATTCTCTAGTTTTTAGCCTGTTGAATGCAAAATTACCTACAGGCAGATGGTTTTTATTTCAGTAGTAGTTAATTCTTACATTTCAGAGATTCCCATCCAAGTTGTGAAACATCTGCAGTGGATTCTTTCCAAGGTCACAATAGATTTATTGTATGCCTTGTTTGTAGCCACAGATTAAGTGTGTAAACAAAGAATGACTCTACTGAGATGAAGAATAAGTTTTTTGAGCATAGTGCTCAGTCTCTTGTCCCAGACATCTCCCAGTTTGACCAGGAAAACAGGGACACTTTCATGAGCAGGATGAAAAGAAATCAAATATGTACTAACCAAGTGTTCAAGATCTTATGATCCGTCTTTGGTTTTTATGACTGAACATTGGTTTCATTTTCAGATGACTGCTGCAACAGTGCTTCTTAATAAGCCCCGTAGCCAGATTGTTGATAGGTTTCCAATTTCAATTAATCAAGCCTCACTAAGATGGTGAACTTCCTTTGCAACAGTCTGTCCCTGAAAAATTACATGAGTGAGTGCTGTAGAGGAGTTGGAGATTTCATTTTTATTTTGGAAAACATGGCCAGTGGTTTGATTATTTTTTCCTTTACTATCTACTTTGTTTCCTCTCCTGCTCTAATTTTCTTTAAAAAGCAATATTGTGTTTTTCTAGTGACAGTGAAGGATAAGTTGTTTCCAGCTGTCAAACAGGAAATTTCAATTTGGATTTGACCTAGAAACACTTAATGGCAATATCTTTTTCAGTGTCAGATAGGAAGGTTGGGAACTTGGGAGCAATCTATGAGATATTAAAAAGGAGTCTGCTTCACAATGCATGGAAAAATAAAATTGTGTGATAGGTGAAATAGATCTTTCATTACTTGTTAGAAAACAATTGGGGAAAACTTTTTTTTCTTTAACTGATAAGGAGTTTGATAAATGCAAAGTAATACAAGGTAGATTTTTATCTTGGGGTACCATACATTTTTCTCCTAAGTGTACTACCTAGAAACTGCTGTACAGAAATTCACTCTCTACAGAACAAATTAAAGGGGCTGAAATTACTACACTCTGCACCTTGGATCTGTGGGTTCAGACATGCCTATGTCTACCATGAAGCACTTTACCATATTGAACAAGTCTATCAGGCCTTTGCTCAGACAAACACTGCTGGACATTCACCTCCCAGCTAATTACCTATTACTATCCATTCTAGTTTGGAGTAAATATGGTGAGAAAGTTACAGATGAGGAACTTTGTGCCGTGTTGCATGGTGACAAACTTGCTTTTGGCATAATGATACATCTTGGACATTTTGTTACTTTTTCTCTTTACACCAAGGAATGGCATGGAAGATATTTATTAAAGTGTTGCCTGAACATGAAGAACACTAAGTAGTCTACTTTTCTTGCTTTGAGTGTGAGTGCTGTTGCAGCATGCTGCACAGCTGAATTGCTAAGACTCTTGGCTGTGATAAAATTGTGGATCTTGTGCACATAGTATTATTCAAACATACTGGTTGTCTGCACTAACATCTACAACATATTAGCTTTTGTAGTCTGCTGAGCACTTATTCCTCTTTAACATTAACCTTAAGTAGCTGCTAGGTTCATGTTGTTGTAGTTAATAACCTATGTTCATACTGATATCTAATTACATACTATAAGGTGTCTGGGGCTTTGGGGGTTTTGTTAGTTTGTTTTTTGTTGGCTTGTTGTTGTTTTGATTTGTTTTGTTTTTCAATTTCCTGTTCATATAAATATCAATGTCTATGATTGTGTGAATCCTTTACATTTGATTGTGAGGATTCTAGGACTCATTGCACCCAGACAATTTAAGGCATCCATATATTTCTCTTCTTTCTCAATGCTGCAAAGTTTATACCCTTTTAATCATTAAAAAAATTGACTTGTGCCTATAGATGCAGACATATTCAATAGATATGGATATCTTTACAGGTTTTTATATTTTGTATTCAGTGAAAGGCTTTTGTCTTAAAACACAGGAGCTGTTCAACTGATATTCTCAAAAGGCTAGTCAGTCTCTCAGACAAGGAATCTGATTTTTTACAATGCCATTGACTGTCCATGAATAATGTATGATTATGTCAGTCCACCATGAAGGCTGAAGTACTTAGGAAATCTATTTAATGACATTTTTAACCAAGCTGCATTGAATGATGTTGTGGATGAAGTAATGGTTCTTGAGAGCATTGGGAAAGTTACTGTTGTTAATTTATGTTTGTACAGCTTCCAGACAGCCACTATGCTTATGCCATCTTCGCTATCTTACAGTTGGGATTTTTGGCAAACCACAATAATCAGGATTTCTAGATGTAGTGCAAGCAGATCCTGATTTCACTGGCACGTATTTAACTCTAAATTTCATTAGACTTGCTTTCCACGTATTTACCAAATGACTGAAATCTGACTCCGTTTACCCTGGCCCTTTAGTCAAATAAACAGCAATAATTTTAATGCAATTGAAGCTAGAATTTTGTATCTATATGGCCCAAAGTCTGGAGAAAAGTAGTGATTAGAGGTAGTGTTTACTTTGTGTATAATTTATAGACTTTACTAGGACCCTGTGAATAATGAATGATATATCCATATTTTCAAAGCAGAGCTTGCATTATGAATGCAAAACAAATAATTTTTATAGTTTTGAATTAAGCATATATTAACAAGATGTCTTTAAAATGTTAACAGTTAGAAAAAAATGGTGACATTGAAAATCATAAGTGTTGACAAAACTTGTATTGACAGCAAAATGAATGACAGAAGAGCTTTGCATCATCTGAAGCACTGATAGGGACTTTTACATGAGCTTTTGAAAATAATTGGGAAATAAGTGATTTTTAATGAAAATAGACTGCATTTTCACTGATGCTGAAGATTTAGAGATATTTATTGGGAGCAAGATAATTAATTGAAAAAGATGCTGTACTTACTGTTGAGAAAGTTCTGTTCTGGAGCTTTGCAGAGCATGCATGGGGCATAAAGAGTTCTTAGGCAGGTAGCAGCAGAGAGGACACTTTGTTTAAAAAGACTGAGTAAGAAGCAGGGCATTTGACAGTCTCCAATGGCCTGAATAAAAACCTTCATTATGTTTGTCATAACTGAGTTGTATTCCTCCACTCTAAATAGTGCTGCAGCTTGCACACATCTAATCACACAAGGAGACGGGAGGTTTCATCCCGCTCATTTCCTTCTTCACTCAAGGGCAATTTGCCCTGAGATGATGATGATTCACAATGCACTCTATTAGAAACCTTAAACAGAAAAAAGACAAATCCATGTCCCTGTATACAGAAGCCATTAGCAACTGATTCCAGTTGCACTCCAGGAGCACATGAAAAGAAATGAACAGGAACAGAACAGAAAATTCATGAAGATCTCTGGAGTGAGAGAAATCTGACACAATTCAGTAAGGTGCAGATGCACTCAATATATGCCATGTGCACTGAAGGTGAAAATATTTGGAAGTCATTTCTCTTCACTAAAAGAATGAGATCTGAATAATGGTAATCTTCTTGCAGAAGTTAGTATAATTCCAGGACTGGTGGTAATCAGTGAATGGGAATGGTTTTAAGGAAGTGTGCAGAGACCCAGGGAGAATGTGGAAGTCTCTGAAGAACTGCATGTGATCAACCACATATTTTGAGTTCAGTGAGTAAAGGAAATCACACAAGAAATTGCCTGATTGCTATGACCTTAAACAGAGACCTTTCAGATGAAAGCCCATTTTGATACCATCAACCTGCCTTGGGTTTACCTTAGCTTTAACCTAACAGAAGTGGAATATTCAGTACTCTTTGTGAAGATCACAAGGTTTCAGAAGTTGTAAAATATCTAAGTAAGAATCTGTGCCTTATGATATGATAAAATAGAGACTGAACTCTCAAGTCCTGCAAAATGTTCTAGCAGACAGATATATAGTGATTGTCCAAGCAATAAAATTTTCTTATGTAAAGAAAAATCTTATGTTAGATTGCTTGTGATCAACCTGAAGATTCTTAAAATTATATTCCTATCAAAGATGACTAAGGACAGGGATTTAGAGAAGCCTGAGCCTCTGATTCAGTGATGGTAAGTTAAGCAGTTTGATTACCCTTCCCTCCTCAGTGCCTCTTGTGTATGTTTAGCACTCACAAAAGAAGAAAAAAAAAAGCCAAAGATCCTAGTTTCAGCAGAATAATAAGCCTGTGGAATGTTGAGGGAATGAGGATTTTTTTTTCCCCTTGTCCTATTAGAACAGTTGAAATATCCAACTATTGTTTGCTTTAAAGGCTTAAGAATAATTGTCGGTAGAAACAGAACATCAATACTAAAGATTAAAATTTGCCTGAGATAAAAATAACTGTTTAACTTGCCTTCCTCCTTAGTGTCGTTAATTTTTCTTACATTACTTCTATTAGCATGCACTTCTTACACATCTTTTCCATCACAAATACGGTTCAAATTAATCTATCATTTATGTCTTCTTTTGCCTGCCCGGGTCTGAGTATGCTTTCATTGTTTAAGTATAGGCTTTAAATTGCTCTAATAGAAGTATGTAGCATAGTTTATTTGAGCTATTTCTGATCCTCTTTAGGAAATCACTTGTTTTGCTACAGTGATGTTATTCTTGGCACTGCTTTCAGAAGCACCAAACTTTCAGATCTTGTTCTTGGAAGAAACAATTAGCATTGAAAGGGAGAGAAGAGGACTGAGCAGTATGTGACTGAGGAAACTTTTGGTGAAGAGGAAGCTGCTTGTGAGTCATCAGTGTGCCCTGGCAGCAATGAAGGCTGGTAATATGTGGGTACACATTCATAGAACTGCAGTTAGATCAGAGGAGGTGATTATCCCTCTTTATGTGGCCTTTCTAGGCCACTTACTTAATGTTTTGTCCAGTTTTGGGCTGTTAATAAAAAGAAAATTTTAAACCAAGAGGTTTGGAAACATGCATTTGTCCTGTGAGGAGAAGCTGAGGGAATGAAGCTCGTTCATATTGGGGAGAGTGGAAAGCAAACAGTGGCCTGTCAACACCTCTCAGGAGGTTAGCAAGGAAACAGAGCCAGGCTCTTAGCTGAGATTAATGGTAGGAGAATGAATGCCAAGAGTTGTGAACTCAAAAGGAAAGATTCAGGTTGCTAGATATAGGGAGAAACTTTTCACCTTGAAAACAGATAAGCATGGAGGATTTCAAGACGTGCCTGGAAAAAAACCCTGAGTATCTCAGTCTGACCTTATGGCTGACCCTGCTTTGGATTGTACCAGAGACTTCCTGAGGTCCCTCACAACTTGACTGCTCTCATGAGCCTGTAAAATAGAAGACTTCTGCAAACAGACTTAAAATCACCTGGGAGACATTTCCTGGCAATCTGAGTTCCCCTTCAAGTATTCTATTATTACCATGTTAAAGAGAAACTAAAACTGTAGATAGCTAAACTGGTCTTTAAAATGTACACCTGAAAAAACCAAAAAGGCCTGTTGGATCTTGGAATGAGATGTGCTGGGGGATCTAGGCTCTGTATTTTCTGACTGCTTCCTGAAGGCAATTTAGGCAGAAGTAGACAAAGTTTGGGTCTGATTCACCTTCCTTGCTTGCTCTCCAATCTTTCTGAGCCAGAAAGGGACTAGACACAGTAATGTATATTAGTCATGCATCAGGATGCCACTCTAATGTACCAGTCCCTACAGTGATCTGATTACTTGAGAGGTCACTGGACTGAGGATTTTTCAATATGATCAATTTTGAAATAGGAAGAATGTGATTGAACAGACCAGGTGACAATTTTGGGAGCACACTTTTCTAGCTGGCTATTAATATATTGTAAACCAAAGTAAGAAACTGTGAGTTACACAATGAAGTTAAAAGTTTGCAAGAAACAATTAACTGACTCCCCTCCCACGTCTGCAGGAAGCGCAAAGCTACGTTGGAAGGTGGTTTCGGAGAAGCTTGATACTGATTGTAAAAGACTCCATACTCTTACACATTTGGTAGTTCTCTGTAGTCTTGCTGTCCTACTCTGTCCATACTTACAACTCAGTCCTCCTCTAACGTTTGCTGTCTTGTTGATTGCATCTTCACATTCACCTTTTCAAACTTTTTTTTTTAGGATTGAATTAATTTATCAGAAGAAACATTTGTATCCTATTAAGAAACACTGATCTCATTCTTTATGCCTGGTACAATGGTGACAATCATTCTCATTTGCACAGAAATTAATTTCAAAGCTTCTAGCAAATTGGTATATGGTGACAAGTGAAGCACTGTAATTCCATTACTAAATTGCGGTCATTTCAAAGGGTCAAAATAAGCAGCTGCTTAATAACCCTACTCTTGCAGAAAGTGATTTGGAAAGTTTGAACAAGAGATATTGGAAGTGCTTCCTTTTTAATGCATTTTAATAGAGAAAATAATCTTCAACTAAATAATAGTTTTCAGCATCCTTAGGCAGTTATGATTAAGTCGTAGCAGGATACAAGAATGCCATACTGTGTAGTTATTTGCTGGAGATATTATTGTTATCTGTCTTGCAGTACACTTGGAAGAGAAGTCACTCACCAACCTCAGATATCATGGCTTCTGTGTGTAGTGCCTTCAGTCATGTGTGTTTGGATTCAGAGAATCTAAGTAGACTAGCTGAGGAGACATGAAGTGGCCTGTTTGCTGATAATCTTCACTCAGAAAGGAATTAGAAACAGATGGTAAATCAGAAGTTGTCTTTGTCTAGTCACTGGGAAATTATGCTCAGGAGTGAAGTTTTGAAGATGCATTTGAAATCAGAATGATGTTTTTTTCATCTGCTGAATGGTTGATTACAAAATGAGTACAGGAATGGAAAGAAGAGACAATCATCTTAAAACTGTGAGGAATATGTCAGCTCTTCTCTCCGAGCCGGCTCAAGGCTTTGTGACAATGTAGTCAGAGTTTGCTACTCCAGATGCTGTCAGAGGCAAGATGTCAGCTACAGTTGCTCACGGGAACCTTGCTGCCTTGCAGTAACCATGTTCTCCAGCTCAGCCTGTGCTAGCAACAGTGCTGAAGGGCTGTTCAGAGGGGAGGAGCTGCATGTGATGCTGGCATTGCTGGATCTCTTCTCCAGGTATGGGCACCTCAGCAGTCCATGTCTCCTGGCTGGCTATTGTAAAACCAGTGTGGAGTGTGCATCAGGGAAAAATTAGAATAGCTAGTTCTCCTCTTGAATATGTTTGGTTTAGATGACACCTTCTGTAAAACATTTGGAGGAAAACTAATTTTTTTTTTTTTCTATTAGATTTCCCAGTTTTAGTGTGGGCTAGAAATGCCTCCAGGGAATTCCAAAGCATGAAGGGAAACAAGTGACTTAATTTGAAGACAATCTTGTGGCAGTCCAGCTTTCATACACAGAGGTAGACATTGTTAGGGAAGTTGGTGCTAAAGGAATATCTCCATGTGAAGGATGGTTTTCTTTTTATATCTTGACTATGAAAGTTTTGGGAACCTAAATACAGATCACAAAGTCTAAAAAAAAACCTATCAAGCAGCAAGAAATCCACAGAATTCTCATGAGATGACTTGTCACCTAGGTAGTGTCATTTCACAGAGCTTTATTAGTGCAGCTGTACATTTAAAATGGTAAATAAGTGGGCAGTTTTTCTTTCCTCCATGTTATATAGAACCATGGACATTCTGCTTCTCACATCAATAGACATTGTTCCAACATAATCACAGACTCTTTAATTTGATGGAAGTTCAATTTCCAAGAGCACCAGAGAAGTCCCTAGTTCTGGAGATTAACTGCCTCTAGCTAGTCAAGGTTAGATTTGTTTTGGCACAATACTAATTGTGTGCTATCCAGCTGATTTAGCAAGCATCCTTTGTCTCAGACAATAGAAGAAACAGTATCATTTCAAGATAAGTAACTGTTTCTGTACGTAGATATCTGCATGTGTCTGTATTTATACCTATTTAGGTATCCATATACAAGTTTGATTTATGTTGTTGAAGAACTCTTCAGGGTGATAGAGCTACTTCACCATTCTCTCTCTTGCTCTCTCTACTTCCTCCAAGGAAAGATTACTATTCATTCTTTCTCCCAGCTGAACTTGATGTAAAGAGCTGAACTTGATATAATTTAGGCTCTCATGAGGCTCTGAAGAATTGGTTTGCGTTTAACTGCTTGTAAAGTCTAAATTTTCAGATGCAGTATTTTAGAGCAACAGTGTTTTGAACTAGAGCAAATGATAAGTTTTATGTTAGGAGGAAGCAGTTGGGCAAATTCATCTGGTGCTCCTTACAGTTTTTGAAAGCAGAATACTGTACAGCTGCTCATGAATGCATTGTTTCTATTTCAGGGTACACCTCCTAGCTAGTAAAATAGCTGCAGAGCATGTCCAACATGGAGAGTTCAAGTGCTTTCAACCTTGCTAGGTCAGAAGTCTTTCAAGGGATCAGGAGAACTAAGGAAGGACCATGTGCATGGGGAAGAACCATGTGTATCTCTCACGTCCCATCTAATTTTGAAGTAGCTTTGTTGAAAATGAATAGAATGTGTTCTTCCTCTTTCATAAAAAAAAAAAAAAAGAGGGTGGATTTTTTTTAAGTGTCCCCTAAATGTATGGGGTGTATAGCTTAAGCTGCATCAGACAGGCTCACAGCTTAAGAAAATTGTTTTTGTCTCTAATTTGCAGGTACATGCTGTACCTGACAGTTCACTGGGGGCAGGGGCAGAAACTGAAGAGAGACACCGTGAACTGTGTCACTTCACTGAACTTCTGTGGAATCATGTTGATTTTCCTATGAGGAGGATGTGACACGGCATTTTAGAAAGAATTTTGTTTTGCTCTTCCCAAATTTCAGCCGTAAGGGGTAGAGCCATGTTTCACTTCAGCAGGGATGCAGTTCAGTGTCATTCCATATTTAGTCAACTCTACTTATCTTCTATTTATAGCTGACATCCTATTGCACAAGATGTAGTTACTACCTCTGATCAAAATTGGCAGAGCAGTAATATGAGGCTGCTCAAGGATGAAAACTTTTGCATCTACAATTTTGTTAGTGCTTTCTTTACATGGATTCAGATTGGATAAATCAATGGAAGAAGAACATCAAGGTTTGGCAAATGGAAGATAACATCTTTGGCCCAGGGAGTCCTTGAGTTGCTAAGGTCTGGGAGAAATATGTTTAGCCTTTTCCTACAGTTTTCTAGACAGCTACTGCTGACAGTGGTAGCAAGTTCTTACACCTTTGTTTGACTTCAGTAAGATTATTTGCAAAATTGCTAATAATACCAAGCATAGAAGAACTGAACATTTTTCAGATCACAGGTATACTATTCAGATGTACCAGGAGTGGATAACTCTAGTTTGTAGCATTTGGAGAAAATAGTATGCCTGTATGAAGAAATTATGCCTTCATTGAAATATGTTGCCTAGTTTTCGTAAAGCAAAACAGGAGTAGGCAGAGAAAAGTTTCCCTAAGTGTTCCTTGGCATGTCCGAAGGCAATCAGGAACTGAGCTGCTAACATTTCTACTGTCAGCTTGGAATAATGCTTCTAAGGCAATATAGAAAACACATCATTAAGTCAATAATTGGTTATCTTTTTTACCAAATGTGTAGGAAATTGAAAACAACTGGAGTGTCATTTAAAGACACTGCCAAGAAGGTAATAGTATGTGTACTTCTAAAGAAATTGTGTCAGTCTGAGAATTAAGATGGAATTGGAACTTATAACTAAATATAGACATGAATATAATAGTGTATGTCAATGTCTTACTGGAAAGAAGACTAAAAAAGATACTAAAACCAAATATAAAAGAAAGATAAAGTGGAATGCTAATAATAATGTATGTGAAAGGAGATAAGATTCAAATTACATTAGTCCACTCACTACTGTAATTTTTAACATCAGATTTAATATGGATTGAAATTCCTGGTGTGGACAGGAAGAATATAATACTTGGGCCACATTACTGACTGCTTGACCAGAATGGCAAAACATACAACTCCTCAGTGAAGAATGTTACAAATGCAACAAGTAGGCTCAACAGGAAATTGGAAAATTACTTAGGCAAGAGATGTGTCGGAGATTGCTTTTGTTGACATTTCGGTCATTACACAGGCTCTGCTGTGTCTCAGACAGGATTATCAGCATTTCGCAGAGTACATCTTTTCATTATTTATACACGTCATCACAAGTTTGTTAATTTCCCTCCTACTTTACAAAACTGGAAGAACTCCAGCTAACATGATGTTGGACTAGTGATAATAAGGCTGATGACTGATTTAAACGGAGACTGCTAGTAGCAAGACTTTCCTGTGGGAAACAGAATGAAAGCTCTAGGGTTTACATCTGTTCATAAATTTTTGTGTAATGAAGAAAAATGCTGTTTTATTTATAATGTGCTAGGTATAGTCCTGATTGTTTGTGCTCTTTCAAAAGATTTTATCTTAATTTTATTGTAGTAAAACTAGATCAGAATCTAATTTTCAAAGTTTCATCTTTTATATAATTGGAATGTGCTGAAAAGTATTTATATCATTTCTGATCTGTGCAAATCCCGACATTTGGGGGTTTTAAAGGGCATTTTTAAGCAGAATAGAGTTTATGTGGTGCAACTAGGAAAACAAATTCATTAATTTTCAAATAAGTTAAATTATTATGATGATTCAGATACTACTACTCTTGCCAGGAGAGGAGGACCAAATGGATTCATTTCAAACTGAGCAAATTAGGAAAAGCAGTAATGGCTTCTGAGAAAAATTGTGCAGGAATAAAAAGCAAATATAAAATGCAAGGATTTGGATTTGGGAGTGACAGGTTGTCAACTGTCTTAAAAAATTTGCATGTTGACACTGAGTTGGGAAATTACACCACTTTTTCTATGGGTGGCTGAAAAATTCTAATACCACTAACTCATTGAAAAAGTCCTTACACCAAACTAACCATGGTGAGAAACTGTGACTGCTATATTATAAAGAAACAGAGACACCATGTAGGGTTTGATTTGAGGTGTGGGGTCATTTTGTGAAAATCAAAGCTGTGTCTTCAGAAAACCTAGAGGCCGTAGCATATAAGCCAGTCCACTTATGAAAAGTATAACTTTTATTTTTTCAAGTTCATCACAGAAAGTTTTTCTTGGGGTTACAGCACTTCTGGTTTTCTTATATTTTTGTCTTGATTCTCGTCAGTTATTAATTTGTTTTTT
>VWZD01003804.1:0-42989 GCA_013396695.1 Sakesphorus luctuosus | reverse complement strand
TGTTGTTGTTAAAAGAAAATGGAGAAGGATTTTTTAAGTTGGTTCCAATTCATATGTGTCCTTCTTTCCCTGGTGTTCTAAAGAAGGTGTCTGTCTACAACACTACTATGTCATGTGCCACTGATAGGCAGCTGCTTCTTAACAGTGGCTTGACGGTCATATGTATAGATAAACTTGTTCTGTCCCTTACCCAAAATTTCTATAACCAAATGAAAAACAATAAAGAAGGAGGGGAGGGAGGGGAAGGGGGTGGAAAGGAAGAAAGAATATGAAAACCTTTTCAGGATCCTTCTGCCAGCGAAGAAAATGAATAGGCATATTCTGGGTAACACATTCTTTGCTGGTTTTTTATGAGTGTCTACAGCTCCATTTCCAGATTCCTATTGGTATGTAGTAACTTATGTGAACTTGGTCCATAGGCCAGGTGGTAGCACAGAACAATTTTTAAAGCCATTATAGAAACTCAAAACCCAGATGCAGCTACAGAGAGTTCTCAATGTATTATTTAAAAGACAGGAGAATCTTAAATTATGAATTAGTTACTAGACATGAAAATACCTATTTAGACCAAGACTCAGGTTTTGACTTCTCAAAAGCGTCAGCACTGGAATCAAGTGAAACTAGTCTAGAATCCTTCCCTCATGCTGAATACCAGCTGAAAACAAGACACCAATTACACAATCCTCCCATGTGAAAAAGGTTACTTTACCTGTTAAGTCTGTGCTTGTAAACACTGAACTAGTGAAAGGAGTCTGAATAATTGATTTTAAGCCTACTCTTTACAAGGGAATTTACAAAGGTTCTAATCAATTCCGAATTCATTCCGTGGTCTCAGAGTGTTTTCTACTTAAAAATTTCAACCATCCTCTGTTTCCCAAAAAACTCAATGCAATTAAGAAATTTTAAACAAAAATTCTTCTCAGCTGTAAGGAAAAGAATGGAAAAACACCTCAACCCAAACAAATTATAAAAAACACCCTCTTATATTGTTCATATTCTCTTTTTTTACACTGATAAGGTACTAATGTTTTTTGTAAATGTTACCCAAGTTACTTAGAAACATTGGCTAATCAAAGGTCTCAAGAAATCCCTTGGAAAATACATAGTTTCCCTAAATTCCCCAGCACGGTAATGATAGAGATGAGAAAAGAAGGGCATACAATTTCCACAGACTTGCTGAAATAGGGACTACTGCTCTATGTCAAATGTTTGTTGAAGGGCCGTATGTTTTTATCTGTGCATTTTTAAATTTTATTTTTAATAAGTACTGTTTAGATAAGAGATATCTTGAAATACATTGATTACATATCAGAAACCATTTTAATGGAGAAAGCAAGGTTATGCATAATTTTCAAATTTTCATGAGTAAATAGATTCTCTAATGATTATTCATCCACTTTCTGCTGGAACATGCAGGAGCAGTAATACTTTCTGCTTGTCAACATTTGCACAAAGTCCATTGTTTCAAGCTGATTTACTGATTTGGAATATTCAGGCAGATTCTTTTTTGCAAAATCTTGTGACAAAACTGCTCTTGTCACCTGTAGAGGAAAGATTAGGATTCATAATCTAGTTCTCTGATAATGTAATGATGCAGGAGTTATGATTACAGCTCTTGCATATGAGCAGAGAGAGTTCATTGAGCCTTTTCTGAGATATCGAAATGATAAATGTATCACTTATTTCCAAGTACGACTACAGAGAAGCACAACAGGCATTCCTCATAAATACACAGCATCTCTGTCTTTCGCAGGGTTATCAATGTTTGTCATACAGCACTTCCTTTCTTGCAACATTGCATGTTACTATGAATGTACTTCATTTTTTTAATAACAGGTAATTAGTGGGTGTTTGTTACACTAAGTGGCTGATTTCCTGGATATGGATATTGTCTACCAGCCCTTTCAAACCTCTGATCTCTGCACATTAGTGTGTTTCTACAGTATGGCAAAAAGCAAATCAGAAATCAGATATTCTAAGAGTATAATATGCTATACTATCACCTCATCAGTTTTTAATTCTGTCACTTACTGTAAGCCCAAATTAAATTTCCATCACCAGAATGGATGACTTCAAAAATGATCCTAGCACTCCAAATCTGAAAATATTGTATTAACAGATTGAGGTCAAGGATTAGCAACATGAAGCACATTAACAGAACACTAATAGAAGCAAACCTTTCCTCGCTGCCTATGACTTTATCATCTTGCTCACTTCACAGTCATTTAGTCAGCTTAGGCCATTGCAGTGTTATTCAATGGAGACACAATAAGTGCTGCTTTATAATTAGCAACAGAAACAAGATGTATGTATACTTTTAACTTGAAAAGCTTGCAGAGAAGACGTGGCCATGATGGCTCATGCAGTCCAGAAAATTTTTTATTAGTAAGTAATAGTAATAGGAACAATAATTAAGGGGTGCCATTGAGGTAGTCATCATACACAATTAATTGAAAAAAACCTGCCACTGTCCAAGACCCTGAGGACAGTTAGCTGTGTCTGCCACCTCAGGTTGCTGCAGTTTAGACTATGCTTCTAACTGATCTTCCAGTGGATGCAAGGGTGCAGGAGAGCACATGTGTATGCAGTGTAATGTGAACCATACAATTTCCACTCTCAATGATGTATGGAAACATGGATCATACGTCCACACTGTTCTCAGGGTGAGCCACACTGATGGATGAGCTTTAGGGTGTTCAGCACTTCCTACTGCCAGCATGGCTGGACTGGATGGAGGGGAGTTTGGGGCCTGTATGAAGGCAAGGGTTTTGCAGTACTTTTCCATTCTGGGTCTGAGCTGCAGCTGAGTATGTCTGGGCTACAGCAAAGGCTTAAGTGTGTGGTAAAAACCTATAGTATGACACCAATAGTATAAATTCTTAAATAGGCTATTCTCAGACAACAGCATAAGGAAAACATTATATTACACTTATTCTGATGACACAAAATTATTTTGAAATAATTCTGTGGTTGATTACTTTAATAATAATAATAATAATCATTATCATCATCCTTATATATGTGTTTCTACAGAGGTGAGTCTCATCATGTCCTTCATCATCTTTTCCCAGAAATATCTCTTTTTGTTTTCTGTTGTTTTGTGTTCTTAGGGCAAACTTTTAGATTCCATTCACTACATCTTTGATTTCATTTCACTTTGCAACTATTCCCTCTTTGCATTAACCTTAAATACAAAAAGAATTTTAATGCTGTAGAGTTGCATTTCAATCAAAGAAAAAAATAGGGAATAAAAAAGAAAATAAGAAGACATTCGGAACACCAAGACAAATTAGTATTTATCTGAACACATATACAACCCTATCTCTTGAATGCTGTGCTCTGCCTTCTCTGCATATGAGAAAAAATATTCATATTTCTGTTTTTTTCAAGTGTTCTGCTTTTGGTGACACTGAAGTAGTTTGTGAGGTGACTAAATGCCTCCCTTACACCCGATCCCGTCAGATCTCAGAAGCTCAGCAGGGTCAGCCCCAGTCAGTACTTGGATGGGAGACCTCCTGGGAATACCAGAGGCTGTAGGTTCTAGTCCTGAGGACTTCACTGTCACCGTCCAAGCTCGCTCAGCCGTGGCAGATGAACCTTAGGAGTTAAAGGGTGGGGCCAGTTCCGTGTTCCCTGTGCCTGACCCTAAAAAATCCACTGCGATAGAGCTTTTCCCAAATCTTCTTTCACAAACCCTAGCCATACATCATTTCCAACACAAAGGCATGCCTTGCTGATCACCTGTGTTCCTAAGCCTGGGAAACACCCAAGGAATGTGGGAAGGAAATGGCCCATAAGCCTGTTCTTTAAAATACCACCAAACATCATTACAGATAGAGTGCATTAGCAAGGATTCGGCAAGAGCAGCTTGGGGAGTAATTGGGGAAATGTTCTCATCCATTTCTCTCTGCTTCAGCTCTTGCATGATATAATGGTAAATTGTCTCCCCTTCAGTCCTGTCCCTAGGTCTTTTGAAAAAAGCATTTTATGGGCAATGTTCTGCAGGCAGTTTTGTTTTCAGAGTAGCTGTTAGAAGATCTACAGCACATATAGAGGCTTTCAGAAAGAATGAAGGAGTAAGTACAAAACATTTAAGAGTTTCAGATAAACAAGTTTTCATCCCCCTTTGGCTCTAGTTCAGACACATACTTTATTGCAAGCCTTGAGTACCAATGTAGACGCTGGTGTCCTTTCCTGCTTGTGTATGTAAAATGAATGCAATAGGCTGAATTAATTTCATCTACAAAAATCAGTATGCATCTCTTGCCATATGGTAGGACATTAGCAGAATCTCTGGCTCTCACATAGGGTAGTGGGTACTAATCTGTCAGAAAATGGAAGTATGTAAGCCTGTATAAGAACAGTATTTTGCTATTACTGAGATAATGTACTCTTTTAGTCTTTCCATCCACCAGACTTAGTGATCAAATCTGGTAGGTTCATTGGCACACATTCACCAGCAAAAATGGTTGGTTATTACATTTGTCGAATACTCAGTAAATACACTGCTGGAGAAAAAAATTTCCTCTCCAGGGCTGCTAAGGATGCTAAAATGTTTCTCTTTTCATCTTTGTTTAATTTTGCATTCAGTTAATGACATAATTGAGAATGAGGCCTTAAAAGTATGATTGTTTTATTAATAATGGATGGGCACAATTAGAAAGGGCTAATCAACCTGTTAGACTATTATTTAATAATGTGTGCGGCATAATGTTAGCATCATAAAGCTTTCATTCAAAGGGATATTTTCCCCAGTGTTTGCATTTTCATTATTGCTGATCCACCTAGTACAAATGGTGATTTTAAATTCACTTCTCAACTTATCATTGCTGTCAGTTGAAATACCCTTGGACTGGATTTTCAATGGCTGTAAGGTAATATAGCTTTATTTAGGTGAGATAAATATACTGATTTATATTACCAAAATCTTAAACTGCAGCATAGGCCAGCTTTTGGTGGGACCCAGGGATCACTCACCCACCCCTGTCTGTCTTCAGTGTATTCTTCATGTCCTGTGTGTCCATTTCCTCTCCTCTACTGCCTGACAGGTAGGGGCACCAACTTTGTGTTGCACAAACCAGTGGTATAACTCTTCTGGTTTTCTCTCTAGCCTTCATTTCAATTTTGTGTAAATAAGCTAAGCATGGCATCGGCTCAAATTTAGTTATAACAGCCTGAGATTGGCTTTTCAAAATAATTTTTCCAGTATGTTCTTGTGTGTCACCCACCAGCATGCAGCAGCAGTTTTGAAATGCTGTATATATTCAACAGTTTGGAGATGAACCCTTAGTCAAATTGTACAGGTCTTCATGATGTGTTTATAACTATAGTGAAAGCAGGATGGCATTCCTGAGATCTTCACGCTTTTCCCCTTAATGTCATTTTTTTAATAAACAGTGCATGTCAGCTACATCCTGTGTAGCAACAGCATAAGCTGGGGCATATATTTAAATGGAAATAAGTAAAATCGAACAGGATGAAAGTCAGCATGGACTGAACGGTGCTTCGGTAATGGATGTGTGTTTTGTCAGTCTCAGGTTTTATTTGCAACATTAGTTGAAAAGACGTAGTCATGCAATATACTGCAAATGTGCTGGTAATCGTGATTTCCTGTCATTTCTACTCTAAAATATACCCTAAAATTCTGGCAATATAGCTTAGCAATAATAAGACCTCAATTTATTTTTTATAAATATGTATATAACATAGGTATAATCGGACACACACATGCAGTAATGTGTGTAATACATATGCACACATGTATGCATTCCCTGTATGTGTGTTTATAAAATCTTTCCAATAAATACAGTCATTACAAGAAACTGAAAATCCAATATGTCAGGTTTTGGCAAGATTTTCAGAACGGTTTTCTTGGTATTTGTATTTTAATTTGTGATATTCTTTGGCAACTACAATGTGTCGGGAATAAAAACTGTTGACATTTTGGACGGTGTTTTTGCCATTGCCACCAGTGAAAAGTTTCATCTTTTTCCTGCCAAGTTCTAAGGAACAGAAGCTGATACAGTGGAGGCTTCATCCTTGAGGACAGACGTTGCATAAAGTAAAGCTACTTGAGTCTCTCCTATTTGTTTGACAACCTTGGGAGGAGAGCTCAGAGAGCAGCAGGGTCTGTGACCTCTTACTGGGGAGTGGTAGCCTCACCTCCCCAGGCAGATGTCTCTGGCTGGCTCAAAAAAAGGTGAGAGGGCTCATGCTCTTGGCTTTGGTGGTTCTTTCCCCAAAAAGACAGCAGGGTCACCTGATGTCTGCCAAGGCTTAGAAGATGTAGCCTCTGCCTTTGGGGGAGTGTCCTGAGTTGGTAGGACAACCTTACATTAGTAACTCTGGTGACTGGGGTGCTTGCACGTTTGGGCTTAGTGCTTTAGTCTCCCTCCTTCTCTCTCCCTTCTCTTCAAGTTCTTGCTATTCAGTCACTCCTGTTAATAAAGATACTGTTTTTTTTAACTCTCTACCATGCTCGGCCTCACTTTTCCAGCAACTGTAGAACCCACCCTGTTACATACGGCCATGCTACCCTGACACCTGATCCTGTCAGATCTCGGAAGCTAAGCAGGGTCAGCCCTGGTTAGCACTTGAATGGGAGACCTCCTGCGAGCACCAGGTGCTGTAGGTTCTAGTCTCAGGACATCGCTGTCACCATCCAAGCTCACTCGGCTGTGGTAGATAAACCTTAAGAGTAAGGGTGGGGTCAGTTCAGCCTCACCTAAAAAATCCACTGCGCAGGCTCGAAGGACACACCCACATGGGGAGAGCCCTTCCCAAGTCTTCGTTTGCGCAACCAAGCCATGATGATGATTCTTTGGCCACTGAGAAGAAGCTGTTTCCTAGAGGTGTCTTTGGCAATGGAATGGTATTTTTGCAGCTCCTCTGAGTGCCCTGACATAATGCACTTTGTAGGAAAGGGAAGGAAGGATGACTTTAGACAATCAACATTTCTGCAGACAGAGCTAAGTCAGCAATGACATTAATATGTACACCCATGTGTGATGTTGGCCCTTACAAGGGCCTAGGAGAATCTCAAGCATTGGACTCTGTTCATGTGGGCAGAGTGAACAACAATGCAAAAAAGTCACATGCCTCCTGCCAGTATGCCTTTTGTGTTGACATCTGCAAGAAGGTATTCCTAGTGAGCTCTTCAGATTTCACACTGAAATCTTGCCTCCTTTAATCTTGGCCACATCACCTCTCTGTTCTGTCCTCAGTGTCAGCCTGAAGGTTTCCTTACACTTCAGATCAGAGATGAAGTGAAGACTGAATTTTGGAAATCTCAAATTTCAAATACAAGGTATATTATACGAAAAAGTTATTTAGCTACCAACAGTTATAAATCTTGTGAACTAATGGGCTGGGTGACCCTGTAGTCTATCTACACACTCAGTTTGATGTGGAATGCTGGGAAAAACACTTAACAGGCTGCAGGAGGAAATCATGAATTCACATGAAAATGTATTTTTTACAAAGTTCTGTTAAAATGAAAAAAAAAAATAAGGAAAGCTTTTCACATCTTTCACAAAAGAGTAGATTTCTGCCTGTATTAACCTTCCACTTTTGCACTTGCCTTCTGGCTTAACCTTTACTTAGGCTGTATAAGACAGTCTTTTGTTGAAGCAGATAGTGGAAACCTTTACATCAAAAGATAGTACCATAATAAGATATAGTTCTATATATAGCCCTAATTTCTTTCTACTTACTCTTTCTTTCCTTCTTGTGTTTTCATTTCTTTCTTACCTCTATGGCTGCTGCTTCTCCCATTTTTTACCATGAAAGTGGGTGAATGTATGAATTGTACAGGCTAACAAAATAACTTTTTCCCAATCTTTTATTATTTACGCCTCAAAAAAACCCCACTTATTTGCTGCACATCTAATACCACAAAATAAACAGTTGTAAATGCAAACCCCCATTGTTCACTTCCCTTCTCTCCCCTGAATCCTGTTCAGATTCTGCACTTGCACCTCCAAAAAGTAGCAGTAGCACAAAAAAATGTTCTTTTCTCCCATTAACTGTCTAAGATATTGCTTAGAGAGGTTTTCCTTGCAATGTAGGACAGAACACAATTAACACTGCTAATGATTTACGACATTCTAGAAAAACTAAAATAATTCCCTGCATTTCTCTCCTGTTTTGAAATCATGGAACAGTGCAAATGTTGCCTGGCCTTCCTGCAAAACACTGTAAATTTGTATACAGAGGGCCTTTTTGCTTCTGGAGCTCATTGCATATTGCTCAGCTGGGAGCAGCCACCCCGACTGTAACATGAAATGCCCTATGGACTGCTCCACTTTTCTGTTTGTTCCTGCATTTTCTGGGCAGAACATATCTCTGAGGCTTCAGCTGCTCACATGGAGATAAGGATGGGTAGTTCAAGGGAGGGTTTCCAGGGCCTGGAGGAAAATGTGTGAACGGGGGCTGGAACCAGAGCTAGAACCACCTCTACAGCACTCATATTGTTAGTGAAAGTTAATGGCTGTAACAGGCATAATGATATATTTGAATATTTTCATAATTTTCTGTCTTCTTAAAGTTTGAAAAGGAGTCCTCCAAAAAAAGCTCCTTTAATCTGATTAGGTGCTTTTAATTGCTGCCTTCTCCAAGTACATGCATTTAAAATCTGGAAAATCGGCATGTGATTCTGTGTCCATTCTTTCACCTTGATGTGGTGTCTCTTCAGTGCCTTCCCTACCAGGGAAGGGCAACAGCAAAACCTCACCTTCCTAGCTGGAGCCAAGTGGTAAATGATTCTCGACTTATTTCATCCTGCTTGTTGCATACCCATCCTGCATGTGTGCAGCCAACAGGATATGTCCCTCCAGTTGTCTCTGCAATGGTTTTCTCCCCTTTGAAACAGTTGCTCTTCCTATTCCAGAACTTGCTCATAGTTATTACTTACTGCTTCTCATCTCACCTGGTCATCACATGCTTTTATATTGCATATGATTTTTCTCTCAGCTTACAGTAAAAAAGTGTATTAGCTGTAATTGGAAAATTGAACCTCTTCCAGCTGTGGGTAGCTTATATAGCCAAGATACACCTTGCATGAAAATGGAGCATATTACATGTCAATTGAATTGAAAAGTGACTCTTAAAACTCTGTTTACCTTTTATTAAGTTTCAAAATTATTATGCCCTCTGCCTAAATTAATTTTAGAAGCATTTAATTGTCATTTTTGTTTATCATGTTATATAGTCTATTTGTCTAAATAATGTCTTTTTGGCTTATTTGGCATTCCAAGCAATATTTTCTTATGCAGAATATAATTGAAAAAATAAAAAAAGAAAATTTCAATTAAAGATGATTAACCCTCTTCACCTATTATTTTCTAAATCTACATATTCTGGGGAATTTTTTTTACTTATTTAAGCAAAATAATTTTCTGATTGTAGCCTGGGTTTGTAGTTAAACAGGATCAAATTTGCTCTTTCTGAGAATCTGATTTTAAAATCAGGAGTTCATTTTAATATGTTTCTGCATTATTCTTGCTGTGAGTTGATTCTTCTCTCTTGAAAATTTTGATGTGCCTAACTGATAAAAAAAAGCAATTGGTTCTATTTCTATATTGTGTGATTTGGTTTCAGATTGTAGATGAGCTGAAGTGCTGAATAGCTAATGGTAAGATTTCATTAGGGAGATGCTCAGAAGCCATATTGATTGAAAAATTTAAATCAAGATTGAACAAATGTGTGGTAAATATCCAGTGCAGAAGCTTTCTAGATTACTTTCTCCTTCAGAGGAAGTTGGCATTTAAACCTATTTAAGGTTATAATTTTTACAAGGCTTTATTTTCTTCTAAATTAAAACTGAGTACTTCAGTAGATTTGATGTTGATCTCCTTGAAGTTGGACTACATTTGCCAAAATGTAAAGCAGGACAGAAGAGGTGCATCCAATATTGTATCACATTGGTATTTTATATACTTCATAAGAACCACAGCTGTTAACTGAGTATACCTGACATCAAAGAGATTATCTAATATCTTAGACTGCAAAAAGATATCCCCACAGTGTTTCTGTGAATGAAACTACTGTGGTTAGCCAGGGGGTGTACACTGTATATGCAATTCCTAACATTTGGGGAGATTTTAGTTGCAAATATTTCCTTAAGTCTTCCTTCTGGGGTAGTGGCAGTAACACACACACAAACTAGTCAGAGTGCTGCACACTTTGGTTTTGTGCTAACTTGGGATAATGTCTCACCACCAAAATTACCCATCTGAAAATGATGTAGCTGATGCAGCTGTTATACTTGTCCCAAACCATCTATTTATTTAAGGTGTTACAGTAGTATAGTGAAATCTTCATTTCGCATCTTCAGGAAACTTCTTTTCATCTTATGTTGACTTTCAACATTGCTCATACTGTTTGGGAGTAATTTTTTGTAGCCATTATCATCTCCTTAAATGTTAATATTTTCATTTTTCCCTTGATAGCTAATCTTCAAATCTACTAAGAATTCACCTTATGTGCTTCCTTCTTTTTCTTTAAAAACTTGTTTTTAAGCCATACTTTTGCATCATCGTTTTGATTCCCTACTTCCATTTTTAGATCTTAATTCTCTAAAATGTCAGCTCAATTCACTAGCCTTTTACAACACCTCTTGTATTAACTTGAAGCTTGACTCTCAAGTAGCTACTGTCTCTCTAGCTTTCCCCTGTTTTTTGTGTCCTGAGTCACTTCTCATTTGGAGCTATGCAGTCAGTCATATTTTCAGCTTTTCTATCAGCTGACCTCTACACGACCATTATTTTCAATGGATTCTCAGTATTTTTCAGATTCCTAATGTTTATGCTTATAAAGCTCAGCTTTAAAGGAAGCATTTTTCACCCTGCAGTATGTACTGAGGTTGAAAATCTTGTTACTCTATTATATTATTTCTTAGGCTTTCTATTAACACAAGTAGTCAGAGTAGCATGCACATACAAGAGCAGATAGAAAGCAGGGAGGAAAATAATTCTCATAAATGAAAACTCTCTAGAACCTGATAGTCAGAAGAAAAGCATGTAAATCTATGCCAAGTCTTGCATTTGGCAAGTTTATGAACTATGGGAATCTTCTATTTTGAGATACAGACAAGTCAAACTGCTGTAGTAAATGATACACTTTATATATTCTAGAAATACTTAATTTCAGGGATCACAGATTTTAAGGGATCCATGAGGAAAGTAGCTGAGATAGTATTTTATGTAAGTCTGTCATGCATCCATTACCACAGGTTCTTGTAATTTTTTTTTAAATGCAGTTGTAATTTCTGAGGTCATTTATCTTGACAGAAATTGGTGAATGAAGGTTTAATTAGAAAAACAGCTTTCCCGGTATTTGCATTGTTTGCCAATTAGACCACTCTGTGAAGATAGCTTGAGAGTTCTGGGTAATCAGAAGATATCCAATGCAACAGTCACAGACTGAAACTACCACAGGCTGAGTCCTGAAATTCAAACTGGAGTCTTTCAGAGCTCTTTCAAGTTTGTTTTTGTTGGGTTTTTTTTTCCTAAATCAGTGATGCTGGTAACTAATGTTCAGCTTTTACAAGTTCTATCATACAATTGAGGCATACAGTAGTCTCTGTGAGAGAAATATCTGAAATTCATGTGAGATAGCTGAACACTTTGATCTGACAATCTGTTGTTCATTGTGAATATTTAGGGATGCTTCTGTGTGATGCTTATCATTGTAACATTTGAGTGATACATGCACATTAATATTTTTATAGTTTATGGCAGAATAGGTAAGTGCTACTATATATATTTTTGAATGAAAAAGTGAACAGTGCAGATGAAATAAGATGCTTCAGGGCTCTCAAGAAACCCTTTGGTAAGGCTGGGAATCACACACGGCTCTTTCCAAGTTCCCCTCCTCATGGGACCCTGTTAAAACTATGTGAGCAGCACATAGGCATGTGCCCAAAGGCACTCAGCTGTAGAAACTGAGCCTGAGGAGGTAAAAAGAATCTGTGACCAAAGGCATGTTTTCTCTTTTAATACAGCAGAGAAATTCCTCTCTGAAATCTTCCTGACAAATGTCAGCAACAACAATCAGCTACCCTGTTTCAGGTATTGTTTCTAAAAGAATGTAAATGCTTTGTCCAACTCACCCAAAAGTTTCTATTCATTCCCAGGTTTTAGGAGCTTTAAAAGTTTGTCAGTCACCTTGAAAGAGTTTTTTCTTCCTACTTGGTAAAACTTATTGCCTCTTGTTTTACTCAAATTGAAAAATAGCACAAGCCAAATGGTTCATCATGGGTGCCACAGTCATTCCTACAGCCCTGGGTTTAGCTGTGCAGATCTTCATGTGACAGTTCTCCCTCCAGAGTTTCCACCTGTCTGGTCCAGATAGGCTCAGAAGTGGGCAGTTCCTTCCTCCTGCTCTGGACGCTGACTCCAGACTAGCACTGCTCATATGGAAGTCCAACTCCTCAACCACCTGCTTAGTTTCATTAAATGACCATTGTCAGTAAAGCTGATGCCTCATATGGTGTACCCAGAATCTGCAGCTTCACTGCTGATCATGATTGGAAAAGCCAACCTTCTCAAAGAAATGAAGAGTCTCTTGAAAAAACTAGTGAAGCAGAACAAAACACAATTGCTAGCTAACTATCTTTCTGCTTTTTCCAGGACAGACCCTGAGGTTGTCCCTGCCCAGTGTAGCTGACCATCAATTAGGAGATATTTGCCCATATTTTGCAGGTCAATCACTAATACAGCTATATTAGCAAATGAATTTTAATCATAGAACTATGTCATATGCTCCAAATAATGCATAACAGCCGATGGATTCTTCAGTAAAAATTTATAATTAAAGTGTCTAGAGAGGAACTTTTTGTTTGTTCTGCAGAGGAAAACAGTCAGTTGTTTTGGGGCTTATGTTTCTCCTCTAGCATTCACTGAGGAAATCTTTTGTATTTGTCATATCTGTCTTCTTCCTGTGCATCCCTTAGGAAACATTTTTTTGAAGACTAGGAAAAAATAAAACTAAATATGGCACAATAATATCCTCTTTTAAGTTCAACACAGTAATTTTTATCTATTATCTAATGTATATTATTTTAAATACCAGAAAAATTATACCCTAGAATGAGCTGTGCTGCATATTGAGTTTTAATCTCCTTCTCCCTAGCAACCATCAAAAGGAACAATAAGGGCAATAAATAGCCAAATAGAGTATCAAAAATGAATAAAAATAGTGTCTCTGCTGGGGGAAATGGGTCTTTAATTACTTCTCCTCTGATGTCCCTAAAATTGAAGGTTAGAACAATTAACCATTTGAAAAAGAAGTTTCAAAACAGCCTCAGAAATAGTCTTAGTCTCCAAAACAATAGGCCTTTTCTAAAATAAACATGATAATACCCAGAGGATCTTGCTGACTTCAGGAAGTTCAAAAGACATCCATGCTTCAACACACAGGGAAAGGAGAAGCAGCAGCCTCAGGCCATGTCTTCACTGAAAAAGGGACATCTTTACACTGAATTAAATTGAGATGACAAAGGTGTTGCTTTACTATGAGAGAGGAGGCAAGAGTAAGGTAGTTTTATCTTTCTCATAGGCAATTTGAGGTCATCCTTGAGATGAGGTACAAAGACAACCTTGATGAGGCTCAATAATTGTTTTAAGTTGGGGCTTTAGCGGGTTGTAATGGCCATCCTGGGTTATTTACTTTAGTGTAAAATGGCACTGTTCACCAAATCCATGTGAAGTCAAATCCTAATATGTTGTACACCATAAAGCTGACTGCAACCTTGTAACAGGAATTAAAACTGCAGCTGCTCTGACTTTCTGTGTTTAACAGAGGCTATGTTAGAAATAACTACGGTATCTCTTTTCATGCAGGATCAAAAGTGTGGGGTTTGTATTTCCAAAGGTCAGTCTCCAATTGAAAGGGCCAAGTAGCTGAAAACATCTGTATTTGGGTAAATAAATTGTAATCTGCTGCATTGCTCTTTGCTTTCTGCTCTGGAAGAGAGATGAAGTATGTTTCAGAGGTGTGCTTCAACACTGCAGCTGTCTGTGGTAGGAGAGTGAAATGCCAACCTCAGTAGCTCTGTTAGGTGGAAGCAGCAGAGAATCAGGACTGTGTCTGAAATTGTTGAACCTTAGATGTAATTTGCTGAAATGTAAGAGCAACAGGAAGCAGCTAGGTGTTATATATCACTATTACTTGACTATAGAATGAGCCTAGGAAAACTAGTTGTCTATGTTAGTTGACTAGCACCACAAGGCCCAAACATATGCGACTGTCCAAGTGAACGGTAGATTTATAGATGTCACTTAATTAGTTAATGACCACAGTGTTGTGCCTGCTAACACTTCAGGTGTTCAGTCCCTCAGTCTGCTGATGTGTTTTTGTCATACAGGCTCTTAGTAGCTCACAGGAGTCATTGGAAATTTTGACACTAAATTACAACAGGAGCTTTTCAAAACCCCACCCCCAGTAGATCTGACTTACACCTGAAAGTGATGACTTGTAAAGTGAGATTCAAAGATATGAGGATGAGATTTATTCATTAATGATGGAAGGTTGTTGCCTACCTAAATGCACTACTTCTTCTGTGGGTTTTGTCCTGGTCTGTGGGTGGAAATTGATGCTGCCATTAACTGTGCAGGTTATCTGGAACACCAGCCAGACGCAAGCACACTGTGTCTTTGGGCTTCCACTTGCACCAGGGAGGATGAAGCTTTCAAAAGTGTACAGTGGGAGCTTGGTACTAGTTGCAGCTTGAGAAATAATTTTCCTTCTTTCAATAATTTTTTTCTACTGTTTGTTTTGCTCTTTTTATATATTTATTTAACTTTTAAATTTAAAAATAAGTGAGTCAGTAGATTCACAATAATACAGTAAAAAATTAATTAGAATTTTATGTTTATTAAGAAATAAAGTTGACAGAAAATCACCGTGGTTACTTTCAAAACAAAAAATTCTAGTTTTAAAGGTTCTGCAATTTGGAAGAGATTTCTGACCCTCAAAATATTCTCGAGATAAAAAGATTTTTCAAGGAGAAATGTTTTACCAGTTGTAATTTTATATTATTGTGTATTCTGTTGTGGTCTTTTTTGAGTGACTTGAAGCTTTACAGTAGGAGAAAAAGTGAAAATAAGATGAAGAACTGTAATTTTTAGCACATATTTTTAGAGAATATGCTCTCATTTTCTGTTCTGAACTCAATACATTTTTTATTTTTGAATTTAGTCTTGCAAGTTCACAGAAGAAAACTGTCACAAAGAGCTTTCTTACACTGCTGTTTTGCCCATGTGGGCAACTTGATGAGTTAGCATGTGCATGTACAGTAAGAAGTGTAAGCCTCAACATTTTCTGAAGAAAAACAGTATGGTAAAGTCAAATGCACTGTTGGGAGTTTTTTCCTTACCTATTATTTGCTTTTTGTTTATTTTTGCAATTTGTTTTTTATTATGCTCATTCAATTATTATTAATTTTTTACCTTAAGTGAAAATATTTTCTGTCCCATTTCATTGCTTATGACATTCCAATACTTGAAGCTGATTTTCATAGCCTTCATTTAACCATGCATTAATCTTATAATCTTTACCTAGAAATCACAATACACTGTCCTTTAATAATGTTTTCATCTTTTCTGTAAATTTCCTGTATGTTGAATGTTTAAAAGTCACCCAAAATATACTGCTTAAATTTGGGGAGGGGTTTTCAGTTGTAACTAAGTATATAAACCTGGAAACAAAAATCTGGTGGAACATGTCTTAGGTGGAGTTATCCCCTCTGTTCCTGTCTTAGTTTAGAAGAAACTAAGAAGTTATTACGGACTTGGAAAGAAAAAGGCTTTCCCCCTCTCCCGCAAACAAAATCACCACAGCTTTGAAACTCAGGAGTTTTAATCAGGAAAAATGTATGTGAATGAAGGATAACAATTGTTATCTACAAATATTTTATATATATACACTCTCTCTCTCTCTCTCTCTCTCTCTATATATATATATATATATGTATATGTAACCAAAACTAGGACAAAACAAACAACCACCCTGCACCCACAAAGAAAAAAAAAACAAAACCCTTTAAATGAAACTGAATTTGTCTCTACTCCTTTTTTGGTGCAACTATATTTAAGATAGCAGGGGTTGCTGCCACGCCTCAGCTGGCAGGGAAGTGATTCAGTTTCTCCGGTAAGGCAAAGACAAAGATGGTCATCTGTGAGTCGCTGACTCCTCTGAATCACTCACGTGGAGGGATGGAGGCCAAAGAAGAGGATGGGGTAGAACCGCCTGGCAGGCAACGCAGAGTCCTCTCCCTTGTCCTCTGGTCAGGGATGAGAGGCTAGAGACGGGAACTGATGATGATGATGATGTTTACTCCTTTGTAGATGGAAAGCTGGCTCAGGGAAAAGGATCTGTAGCAAAGGATTTAGGGCCAGAGCCACAGCTCTTGTCTCTCTTTCTCTCTCTCTCTCTCTCTCTGACGAGCAGCACAGAGTAACAGAGCTGAGCCAGGGTCGTGGACAGCCAAGACCAGGGCAATTCAGCTTCCCGCAAACACCTTCACCAGTCTGGAGAACAGCGAGGGGTTTTCTTCCTCTCTCTCTCAACCCTTCACTCAAGCAATCAAGTTGGAATTCAAAGTAGTTGACTACTCCTTTGTTAACTAGTGGCATGGGGGCTGGGCATTAGCTTTTGAATTCTGTAGTGGAAGGGAGAGAATTTCTTTAACATCCAAAATTACAACAGTTCCCAGCAGCAAATAAAAGGAAAAATTTTGTTCTATTTTATTGGATTGATTGCTTTTTTGTAATTCACTCCTTTCTCCCTTATAAACGTTACTGATCTGTAGCACATGACTTCTTTGCATATGGGTTTGAAGACATTTTAAAAGCTAGGAGGGAAGAGTGTAATTACAGACAGATATTGCAGAAGAAAAGTTGTTTGTCCATATATGTTGCCAGAGAGCAGTTTCGACACCAGACAGCAAAGTCAGAGCTTTTGAGGAACCAGAAGACTTCCTGTTCCACAAATGAATTCCTATAGTCCTGTTGAAATGGTCAGAGTGATGGAGCAATCAGGGCTGACAGATGCCCAGTGCCTCCCAGAGCAATGATTTTGTTTCATCTAAAGAGATAAAAAGCAATCCTGGCTGACACAGCAATGTCTTTGGAGCCTTTCTTAGCAGGATACATCTTTCTACACTTCGCTCCTAAGCGCTCAGTATCCCATAGCAACCTCTTTTCTTCAGGGAGCTTTAGATTTTGACATATCATTAATACATGAGTTCAGGAAGCAAAGCTACAAAGCTGGAGATTGGTTCATGGATTTAGCTGAGGTAAATAGCAAGGAAATTTAAAGGCAGGATGAAACCAATTTTATGGTACTTCCTGTGGGATTAGTGCCTAAATTTGTTTGTCTGGTAATGAAGAGAAGTTATCACCTGCAGGTGCAGGTAGAAATTGTAGAGAGGTGTTTTTAAAGAGAAGAGCTGCAAGATAACAATGCCAAACAGTTCTTAAAAACTAGGGTATTTTAAAGCTGATAGAAACGGAGGGCTATGGAAGTATTGCAGCCTGTTTGACTGAAGAATAGATATTAATGACAGGGCAATAAGACCACTGGTTTAAAAAGTAGGGTGAAGTATAAACTTCATGTATGCTTTGGTCTATAACAGACTGAAACACTGTTTGGAAATTGGAAACTGACTCAGTTCGGCCCTTTGATATGTTGAGTCTTCAGCTACTGGAGAGTAGTTGACTATTTTGCCTCCCAGTTGCTCTAGCAGAGGCATTTGCAAAGCATGAAATTCATTAGCAAGCTGTGAAAGATGATAAGGAACTTTCACATCTGTAATAGATAATATGGAGATAATAAGGAGCAAACACTACATGTGCTGACTGCACTATTCAAGATTATTCATTGACTAACCTCAATCTTTGATTTCTGTCAAGCTCAAAATGTGATGGCTGGGCAATAACATCCAAAACCCCTTTCCTCTGAAGTGCACAGGGCCTAGCTTAGCAAGAAAATAATGCAAGTGTGTTAACATTTCCAAGGGTTTATTGTCTGCCCATTAGTGGCTTACATTGATATTTGGGTTGTATAAGAAGGAAAGATACACAGATGCAGCTCTAGAACCAGATTCTTACAGTTTGTTTCATTTATGAGATGCAGGATCTTAGTTCCACCCAAGGTGCTTGCTGGTTGAACTAAAGGCAATTTCTGAAGCAAGAGCTACATCAACAAAAGAATAGAGGGAGATAAAATACATTCATGAATTTTGTCCCCAGCTGTCTCTTGGTTCAAACTTAAAAAACAGTTGTTCGTGGTTGTGAGTGGAAGAAACTCAAGAAGACAGAGAATTCAAAAACTAATACCTTGTGGAATAATTTTCCATGGATTGCTAGAATTTAATTTATTCCAAAGTAGACATGAAAAGGGTGTATATATATATACTTCATCTGGGGAAAATAGATGGTAGGTTGTGTAAATTCTCTACTCTTATGTCTTGTTTTACCAGCAGTGACACACAGCAAGGTGTCTGAATGCATTTTGGAAAGATAAGCTGGTTTTGTTCACACTTTATTGCAAGGACATATCTGAAGTTGCTGATCTAGTAAATCAAGTAGAAGGTCCTGCTTTGTTGTTTGTGATTAATAGTTTAAATGTAAAATGATGATCATTTGTAGGAGACAGCATTAGGAAGGACCATTCTGTCTGAATGCAGCTGAGCTACAGAACATCTGAGAAATGGTAAAAATAACATTTTAGATACTGAACTTTCTAAATTGGATCTGACATTTTGCGTAAGTTCTTCAGCCTTAGATTTTATAAATGCATATAGAAGATTTGGGGAGAGAAATGTCATCATGTGTTCTGATCTCTTGCCTAGCATAATTTTCCTTAGAACCAAATAATGCCTTAGACAGTAGCTCAGTTAATTTTATTATGATCAGCCTGAAATATCAGCTTTTTGATATTAGGGAAACGTCACAGAGTGCTACTTGCTGAAGTATTCAAGAACCCTGTCAGAAAAAAAATAATAATAAAAAGGGAAATCTATATGGAAAGCTGTATCTAAGCTGGCATATGGTTTTATTGAGTCTGAAAAAACTACCTCTCCAGTCAGTGTAAGAGTCTAAAAACTAATAATCCCAGTCATGGAGGTAGAAACTAGAATCCTTTATTGACCACGCAACAAGCAATTTAAGGGTCTTGGGGCTAGGTCATGTTAATAAGGAGGATGGATTATGGTAACATATGTTAACTAGGGGATTATACAAGCTTCAGCTAGGTTGCACAATTAGTTAATACTTTCTATAATAGGGATTTACATGGGGGGAAGAAAACAAAAGGTTTCAACATGAATTGATAACATTCATCTTAAAGTCCGTCTCTATCCTGGATTTGGAGACAGCTAATTGTCGCAGTCTTGGTCTTTGAGGTGTGGACCAGACCGGCGACGGGGGGTTCTTGACTGCCTGCTGAGTGGTGATGGAACGTGGCTATAAGGGCTTAGGGTTAAGTTCACCTGCCCCGTGACCCGCAATGAAGACACAGAGACAATGTGAACACCTTGAAAACCAGAGCCGATCCAGTTTATTAACAAAATGGAGGGCTTTTTATGCCCTCTGGAGGAGAACCCTCCAGAAACGGGGTGGAGATAAGGCGGAGCATGCAAATCCGCTACAGTTGATAGGGTATGGGTGTGCATGGGTGGTAACTGAGGATGAACAAACAGAGGGCCGACAGGATTGGACGGCCTCTCCGGAGAAATTAGCCAATGATAACTGAACCTGCACTGACAGGTTGAGCCTGCCAATGCTAACTGCAGAAGCAAAGAAGAAAACCTTTTAATTCCAATTTTGGACAGAGAACAGGGGTAACAACAAGTAAAGTCCTTCTTGATAAGTCGCAGTCCGGCTTAGGGATGGTCCCCCTGGACCTTCCATACGTGAAAGTCCACTTCTTTGTCCCTTTCCTTTTTCCATTCCTCCATGTTCATGTATTCACCATCTCCAACAGCTAATCTCATGGTGGCACATAACAGGCCTTATCTAGTCCTTAAATGACGGGATTTCTCTCAGCCTCTGTTGACCAAGGCTTACTGTTTAAGCTTGTCAGGCTCCTCACTGCTGGAAGCTGAACTTCAGCCCCAACAAGTCAGATACAAGCTCCTCTCTAGAGGCTGTGGAAATGCTGTGCCTCTTCAGAAAACCACCATAGTACTTCCGCTTGAAAGTGCTGGGCACTTACACAGATAAAGGATTATTGCTATTTTTGCTTTAATTCACCATATCTACTTAACCATAGCTCTGATACACCATTTAGAACATTGAACAAGTTTCCTGCACAATGTTGTCTATTTGTACAGCCTCAGGCACACAACATGCCTTGTTCATCCTTCGTACCCAAACTTTTAGTGATTAAATGGTACAATACAGTGCTGTTAATTCTGGAAATGTTACTGAAAGACATGTAGTTACAGTTTTTCCTTAAATCTATAGTTCTTGGGAGAAGCCAATAGAAGAAACTTGATAGCCTTCATGATCATGGGAGAAAGTGTGAAAATATGGTCTTGCTGCATATTGGAGGTTCAAAGTCGCATTTAAAACTTTCAATTTTGTGATTAACCAGCTTACCTTTGGCTAATCGTTGTTGTCCTGTTTGGAGTTGACAATAGAAATGAGATCCTCACCTGCAGATTAATGATTGTAAATGAAACTTTGAGATGAACAAGGATAGCTACAATAACTTGTGATGTGTTGTCCTCAAAACATTAGAAGTGGATTACCTGTGGTGGCTGTTATCATCCAATACTTACCCTTCTTCCCATGTTTTTCAAGGAGTGACTTCTCACAGAGCAGATGGAAACAGGTATTTAGGAATCCTTCCACTCTTTGGGGAATGACAGCTTTTCTTCCCACAAACTGAATGCTCAAGGTTGACCTAATGAGGTGTGGGACACAGCTCATATGCATGGCTGGACATATGTGGAAAATGTTGGACTAAATGGTGGAAAATCCTATATTCCTAATTTAGAAAAATATGCTCTTGCTGTACTTTAACAAGCCTCTAATATACATTTCTGAGATATTTTATTCAGCAGGACTTCCTGCTATTGAAAGATATTTAAATGAAAAAAGACCTGAAAAATTGCAGCAGCTGAAAAAAAATAAGAGTAAGTATGCTAGTTTTGTTGTCAGCCCATCAATATGAATTGCCTGTACATGAGATGGTTTTTATAAGGGTGGTAACAAGCTACCTCCTACAGACCCTGATCGCATTAGCATCAAACAATCCTACAGCTACTGGGGAAAAGAAGGTGCAGCTGTGAGTGAGTAGTGCATTTCATAACATGTCTTTTTGAGAGGTAGGTTCCATCTCAGAAACAGCAGAAACAACAAAAAAACAGGGTTTTCGGCTGTGACCAAGTTTAGGTGAACTGACTGGCTGCAGATGGCCTCATAAATAATGAAACAAAAAAGTGATAAAAGCATCTTCAAATATCCTTTCTGTATTAATAGACAGATACTTGAGTGGGTCTTACTGTCTTTATGCGTTTTAGTTTCCCAGCACAGTACATAGCTGAAACTCCCTTGCGATATGACTGAGAATTTAAATTTTAAATTAATTTTAAAGGTACTGAAATGCAAGCACATTGAAGGGGTGAAAATGCTGATGTGTTGCACATCCTTTTCTTCATCCCTCACCACCCCCTACCATTGGAGATTCTTAACTAAATTTTGTTACATTAATATTTTTAGTTGATGCTATTTTTCCATTTGATTGAAATCTGCATACAGGTTCTGCAAGCAGAATAAAGGAGCTGATACTTGTTGCTCACACAGAAGTTGCAGCTGGAAGATGCTGTGTCTCTGTATATACATAGAAAGGGAAATGCTGCTGATTCAAGTAGCTATCTTGCCATGGTTCTACTTCACTACTGTGTCCCTAGGCCTCAGAAGCTGATTCATCTGGAGCTGTTAAACAAACATTTAACTGTTAATATTCTGTTCTGCAACCCATCTCCACCTTCATATTAACTCAATTTCCCTTCCCATGCCTTTTCTGATACCTCTATGAGGCAAAAGCGAGCATGTGCTCTATATGGTGTAGCACTTCATCAGCTGGGACTGTCCCTTCAATGCATTCATGTTTGTTTAGCAGCTTAAGGTTCGCTGTCTCTCAGGTATTTTTGCAGCAAAGCACAACTAGATAAAAGCAAGATAGCAAAGCAGAGTGCCAGGTGTGTAAAAATTATATGCATTGGTTCTACAGGTCCTTCTGATATCTCCTCTGAACTGCTCAACTGTTACAGAATTTGGTAATACTCCTTGTCACCAGATGCTCCTCTCCTTGAACTGGCTGGGCAGTGACAAGACATAAGAGATGTTTTCTGTCTCTGACCACAGGACATGTGTGGCTTTTATCTAATTCATGATCTCTGTCTATTATTTCTTTAATCTGCAAGTCTTAAGGAAGATCAGAAATTAGGCAACAAAACATTTAAAACTGCTAAACATGCATAAATATTTAAATGTGAGGTGGCTGCTACACTGGGTCTTAAGTGCCTTGTGTTCTTTTCAAGCAAGTCTGCAATGTACTTATGGCATAGATGAGTAATGCAAGGCGTCCAAACAGGGTTAGTGTCTTCCATCAGATCACTAGTATGGACAGACTTTTGGCAATATGTTCCATCATCTTTGTCACACATACATATGAGTATGTAATACGTAGCACATGTAGCTAGATGTGTTATGCTTCAGTTTTATCTTTTTATTCTATCATTTTAGTAGGCTGACATTTAAGTGAAGGCAGAATACAGTTCTGTTTCTGTCTGACACAACCATATCATCCAATGGCGTCACTTTTTTCAACACCTTCTTGCACTTATATGGCTCCTGCCTGGTTTTGCATATAACAGCATCCCAGTGAAATTTTACAGAATTCTGATAGTTATGAAAACATGCCTACATTCTACAGCCTTCTGTCAGGACAGAAAGGTATAATTTTATCTGTATCTTAGATGTGCAGAACCAGAAACCTAAAAAGAGTGGAGAAAAAAAAAGAAAAAGAAGCCTATAGCTATTTTCTTAAACACATATAACTGAAAAAGCTTAGGGTCAAGTGCTGATTTGGATGAGATATGTAGCATCATCAGAAAGGTTCTGGCAGTTCAGCCACTCTTGTACTCTGATATTCTTCAACAGTCAATGTCAATCCTATGACCCAGACCAGGGCAAGCAGGAAGAGGTAAATACAGAAACAAAATAACAAGTGTCTTCATGTGTCTAGGCTTTCTTTTCTCTCAAGAGTGTCATTGAGCAGAATCATCTTCATTGTTCTTCATATTTTTGTAATATTAAAACAATTGTCGCAGAAAGACTTAAATTATACTGTATCTGATCCTGCATCCTTTTTTTCTTAAATTATGTTCACTGTCTCAAACTGTCAGTTAGTTTTGCAGAAGATATTTTTCATGTCTGATCTTTTCAATGACTTTATCATTTACCTTCACTCTCTCACAATGGTCTTTGGAGTGGTTACAGTTAAACATGCTTACAATTTTTCAGACTTCAGTAGAAAGACAAGTAGAAGAATTAAAACAGCAATGAGAAATCAATATTACTCCTGAAGATCTACGGACAAGGGAATCAGGAATTCTCTGAGGTGCTGTGCAGACACTGCACTCCCTCAACACACATGTTTTGCCCTGTAGCTGCCTCAAAGAGCCAGATGGGAAACAAAGCCCAAAGGTCACATTCTGTTGTTCTGCAGCCATGAAGGCATTCATCACTGCACCAGGACTTTAGTTGTGTTGTGTCAGCACTTCATCATGTTTCATTTCCTTCCCCTGTCTATCCTACCTGTGTGTGTGGTGAGAAATACTTTGAAAAGAAAAAACAGCTTCTGCTTTATTACTCTTGTCCTTAAACATGGCAGATGGCAGCTCTGTTTCAGAGCACGCTCTAGTAGACTTTGATTAACAGTTAGTAAGCATGGGCTTTCAGGCCTGGCTTCCAGTTGTATGGCAGTTCCCCATTATTAACTGTTATTTTCACTGAATTCCTTTTGCTGAATTGGTCAAAGCAAATTCCACAGTGACAGACGTAAAAATGGAGAATATAGCTTTAAATAGAAACTAGTAGAATCTTTATATATGTCACAGGTAATTTTAAAACTGCTCTAGTATTCTATGGTAATGATCTTTTGTTAACCAAAGTCTTCATTTTTGAGGGAAATAATTGAATCATCATTGGAAAATAATGTCTTTAGCATACTTTAATCTTAACCCGGTTCCAGTTTCTTTAGAAGCATGCTCTGACACCCCACATCACTGATTTTCTAAATAGTTAGAAGATGGTATTGGTAGCCTCCCGAGAGTCCTCCTTCAACCTCTGTATGGTGGTAGCTGATAACTTTATGAAAGTAAAAGGGACAGTGTAAGACTGGAAGAAAATCAGGAAACTTTAAATGCTTCCTTGATATTCACTGGATCACTAGAATGAGCAAAATTAATGCCAGAAATATTACCCAGGAGTTCAGTTAACATCCTTCCTGCCTTAAAGACTCAACTGTTACTGATACTTCATAAAGCTGTTCATCTCTCTGTGGAGTTTAATAGCTGTGGGCTTTATGGTTATTTTTAGAGAAAACATAAAGCAAATGTCACCTGCTTTCTCTCCCTTACTCCTCACCAGTATTGCTCTCCAATGCTCTGTGCCACTGACTGCAAAGCTTAATGTTGATGGATACTTGTACAGTCCAACACATGGCTTCCTATCCGTTTTTATTAAAGCTATTCCCATTCAGAGGAGTGGGCTGACAGAAATGTCCCCCTGCAGTTCCTTTGAGTTACTAGGCAGTAGTTGTGGGAGATTCTCATTGTAGAGGAGCTATTTGTGCACTGTTGTGGGGCTCCTTGTGCCAGGAGCCAGGTGAGCTCCAGCAGTGGTGTCTTTGCTGCTGAGGATTTTGCAAACCGCTCCCAACTTTCCCCTTGGGATTCATTACACAGTGGTTGTGAGGTGCAGTGGAAACCTCAAAACTTTCTGGTTTTCTTGCAAAATAAAACATTTCATGTTTCCTAGATGAGTGGAAGGTGTAGATGAGTGTGCTGATGGAGAGTCCCTTGTTCTGGTAGAGCTGAAGGAGAGTGTAAGTATTCAGGACTGAAAACCAGTTGCAACCTAGTGAAGAGTGTGCAAAATGGAAGTAGGAAAACATAGGGGCTATATTTAAAGAGGTAAGATAAACTCGAGCCCTGTTGGCTTCCAATACTGAATGGTAAATGAGAGAAATGCAAGAACAGTAGCAGTGTGAGAATCCCAAACATGGATCCATATAAAAGATCATAACATTCTGAAGGAATTGAACCATAGCTGCTTGCAGGGGATTTTGTCATCATCCATACTGCAATCGCTTTGGAAATCATGATCCCAAGGCAGCAACTTGTATGAGCAGTGCTATTGAGGAAACAGCACTGCTTACCTGACTCAAATGGTTTGGCCTGTATGAGTATAGCACTTCCAAAGTATTTACTGAAGTTTGCACCTTTGAAGTATTTTAATAAATGTTACTGTATCTAGTTTAAAGTGCCTAGGCCTTAAGATATCACTATTTTCTCCTATTCTTAGAAAAACTGTGTATATAATATCTCTGATAGTGGATTCTGTCTTAATAAACATTTTTGTACATCAGCTTCTGGGAATACTCTTAAAAATATTGAAATATTAAATTCTGCTTTCAAGAAGATTCGTGCAAATACTTCCATCAAAGTCCAGGACTTAAATCTGATTTACTCTCATGTAAATAAAAGAAATAAATGTGGAATAATTTTCCTTCACTCTAACACTGTAATTTTTTTCTTCTTATAAGCTATGCACTCAGGCTCGCAAGCTAAAACAGCTTGCAAATATATTAGTGGGGTGACGCCAAAGAGGTTTCTGATTTTTTGATTTTTCACATTTTGTAGATTTTAGAAACACAGTAGATGTAGCACTGTAGATTGTAGTGGATTAATATTTAGCAGCTTGTAGTATAAGGTCCTTCTATCTCTACCCCTGCTCCAGAACAGGCCGCTAAGATCTACCAGCTATTTGGTCTCTTTCTCAAGGTACCAGATTGGAGACTATTAGAGAGAACATAAACACAGAGCAGAGTGACCCGAGACCCTGGAGAGTGTCCAAAAGACCTTTATATGCTGAAGAAGAGGAGAGGATGAAGACGGAGGGTCCCAGCAACCCCAGCCCCAATTCAACAGGGGGTGGGAACTGGGAGGGGACAGAATTGGAACTGGACATGTGGACCGTAGTGATTGGATAGATTATATTATAAAAGCTATAGAAATCAAAGCTTGCATGAGCGCGCAGCTATATATTCCTGGATGAGTGGGGTTGCTCATTAAGGTAACTACCCCTTATCTTATCTCCTACAAAACTTGGCTTGGAGTCTTTCTTACAGACTTTTATGGCAACAGGGGAAAGACATATTGTGAAACATTTCTTACTCAGTTCTGAAATTTAGATTACAATTAAGTTTGTAGGGCATTTTAACTATGTATTAAAAAAATACTAGTCCCCAGGTCTCAGTTTTCTATTAGAGATAAGCAAGCTAAAATGATTTGGATGACCCTATTGTGCCTGTACATGTGAACCTTTATACGTATTCCAGATCAGAGAGTTTTGAAACTTGGAGGTGTTTTAATGATGCTATTATCCTTGCTCAGGGTGCTATTTGCACCTTTGCCGCTAGGTTCAGGTAACAGCTTGGTGTTTCTGAAGCAAGATGTTGCAGCTCTTCTTTCAATTCAAATTGTGCGGATTTGGCTTTTATCCCAAAACTATGTGTTGTTGCTGATTACTGGTCAGTTCACATCAAAATGCAGCTGTTTGGGTAGAGCTTCAGAGTATGCCTCTTCTTACTCTTAAATATCTCAAGAGGGTTAGGCCAGAATGCCAGTCACTTGAATTAACAGACCATGAGATGTAATGAAACTATACACAAGTAACATCATATGTGAAGCAATGCTTCTCATCCTGTCCTTTATTATATGCCTCAGATAATAATAACAACACAGGCTCACTCTGAGAATATGTCAGTTTGGATTAAATGGGATATTTCTAAACTGCCATAAAGATATTATGTAAGTAATTAAGCAGAGTTAGATGTCAGAATGACAGATGCATTCACAGTGCAATGACTGTGTCTCCTTCTTGCTGACAGCGTTGTCTCTTTTTTCTTGATGAATGTATGTATTCATAATGTATTATTTTCTCATATTTGAGTCACATATGTAGATTTTCCAAAAAACAAGGTATTCTGTTGAAGAACATAGGTTGTTATAGGCTGAAAACTGGATTAAGATTACAGAGTAGGGCTTTTATGTTTTATCAGCATGTGTTTTATCAGCCTGTATGTGTCTGTATGTCTTCCAAAGATATGGAAGTAATGCATTCAGCTTGTTGCTTATTAATAAATTCCTGTGCTGGGCAGAAGTCCATCAACTTTATCTAACAAGATTTTTCACCTTTCATCTCAGCTAACTTTATAATGTTTTCACTGCTTGTATATGATGAAAAAGCTAAGGCCTAAATGCAATAACAAGGCCAATGAGAGTACTTCAGAGAACAAGAATTGTGGAATTGTGTCAGTTTTATTTAGGACAGTGATGTTTATGCTCTGATTGGCATGGTGTTGATGGAACTGGGCTTGGAAAGGACAGTAGAAGTTCTTCCATAGTGCAGCACCAGCAGCCTGGTAGGCATGACTGAATGAACATGTAACATGTCAGTCGGCTGACAGGCATTTCTATCACTACAAGAACCTAGTGAGGACTTTCAGCTTCTCTGCTGCGCTGATCAAACCCAGCTGTCCCTTTTAGTTTAAGCCCTGATAATAATTTCTCGTTTTCTGAACAATCCTATTTCCATGCCACTCATGGCAGGAAGCAATAAAATTCACTTTTCTTATGGTTACTTTTCATCCTGCTGTGTTCATTAAAGCATCTCTACCAAGAAACAAAAGTAGGAGATTGTAGAAGAATACTGAGCTATGAGAAGCTCTCTGGGACCTTTTAATTAATAAAAGCTTTAAGGATACAGACAAATTGTGAATTGGGAGTGGTTAAGTAGGTTCTGGGCAACCATAAGCTTAATACAAATTTATTCATATTTGGAAACTTCCATTTTAATTTTTGCTGCCCATTTTTATGTCACTTCATCTTGAGAAAATGAATCTGCAGAATAAATATAACTAAGAAAACTCTTAGTTTCTCTTTTGTATGGTATCATCAAAGAAAAGTTATTTCCCTTGTTCTTGTCATTAAGCAGATATAATCAGCAAGTAATCTGATTGGGTAATATCTTCTTTTGGCTAGTTTATAGTAATTTGATAAGTAATTCATTATTGCAACTCAGACTAGCACAAAAATCTGAAATCTTGAAAGTCAATAAATAGAACACAGTGCTTTAACATGATTCCTCAATGATGCAAGCTATGTCAAATGCAAATTAAAACTGTACTTGCTGTCCACTGACTTTGCTGAGAACTTTAAATCAAATTAAAAATTACAGTCATTTTCTCTTTCCTTGGTCCCCTGGAGGCATTTGGAATGCTCAATCCTAGGGCAAGAATCTATCTCAAAAGTACCATTCCTTTGTGATACAATTTCTCACTTCTTTTAAATCAAAGTAGATAACCTGCCCTATCAAAACAAATCCAAGAACCACCCAAATGTTTTGGAAACAACAGATGGACAGCATATTAGTTGTCATATTTAATTTACAACTAAACAGAAAAAAAAGTTTCTTTAAGTTCTTTTGCAGTCTTCTTTTCCCGTTTCTGTTTGTTTGTTTGTAATGAGAGGGAACATGCATGCCATGTTTTTAAATATTTGATTAAAACCAGAAGGGCTTTTATTACTTATTGGAACAGTTTTCAATGTCCCTGGTTGAGTAACATAGCACTTCAGTATGCGTAAAAGTGGAGCTGGATGAAACAGAATTTGGGAGAAAACAGTTCTTGATCGATCTTTCTTAGGAAGTGAGAATGTTCCCAATCTTATACTCGCCTCCAGACATGGGAGCATGTCTTTGAGACCAATTTTTCTGATGAATAAGCATTTACTTTTATGCTTATCATATTATAATCTAAGGAGAGGAAAGTCTGTTTCTGAGCTGGGCACCCTATTGCACTGGGAAGATGCTAAGTTAATAAAAGGAATGTGTAAGATGTTAAACATGTTATTTAATGCGTTGTTTAAAACTGTTGGTAACATGTTTTGAGATTTTTTCAGTTTATTTTTGAATCAAATTATTTGAAATTCTATTTACTTATTTTTTTTTTTTAAAAAGCAGCTTATAATTGAAAATCACTAGTGGATCATGCTTCAGTCAGTTCTTATTATGAACAGACAAGAACCAAAAGCTTAAAGCTTAAGTTTCCTCTCATTTCTCTTTGTACCTGAGTTTCCTCTTGGCCTGAAGTCCCTGCTGCATGAAACTGAGCTTCCAATTTTCTCTTTCTGTTCTGCATACAGGTGTGAGGAATAAAGTAGCAATTTAAATAAAATATGTGCCTGTGAAACCTATTCTTTCTGTATGAAAAGCTGGTTGGTACAATCCACAGATGAAATCAGAAATTAATGTCCTGGCTGAACTCTGTTTAATATTTATGGTCACATACAACAAAGTCTCTAATGGAGTTGTGAATGAGAACAACAAAATTAGTAATTTAAAATCATCTTTTAAACATTAGTTTTCGGGATGATGGCAGAAGTCTCCACATCAACCATGCTGCCATGGTTAAATCTTTTCAAAATTCAGCTGTGGTTATAGGGATGATGTCTGTTTTTTTGCCAAAGGAAAAAATGAGCATGTGAATCTGAGAATTACGCTTCTTTGCTTTGTGGTATTAAAGTCTGGGTGTGTGCACTTGCACGGCACCCTACACAAGACAAACAATACTAGGTCATACTTACCACTGAACAAAAGGAAGTGAGAACAGGTATGAGACATGTCCCTGATAACTGCCAGATAGTCAAAATTCACCTGGGAGAAGGGAGTGAATTTTTTGAAACATAGTAGCGCATGGAGTCAGGAGGTTCATCCTTCTCTACGAAAATGGGAAAGATAGTGCTGTATTATGAAATAAAGGCACTGAGGAGACAGCCCCGTAGACCAGATGCTGACTGCTGTGGTTGTTCCCAGACTTGTGTGATAGATGAAAATTCTGGCATTAGAATGATCCCCAACAGTTATCTGGAAATTTGAAACAACATGGCACTACCTCTGGCAGGTGTTGTCAGAGCACAAGGCGGTTCTTTTAGTTGTGCAATGGTAGTGCATTAATATAGGGATCGCTAAAGAAAGAATTACAAGAACTGCATCTTTTTGACAGCCCTTGGGATACAGAGAACTGAAGAGTGCTGCTTTGCACAGCAGGAACCAGTGACAACATGAAGAAAGGCTACAGGCAGGCAGAAGAAGACACATCTTTTGTCTAAAATCAGGTCTAAGGTAGCAACACTTTTATGATTCCTTGTGCATTAACCAACAAAACTGAATTTGAGATTCTTGTTTCTGATGTGGTGGTAATGATAGTAATCAAATGCTTTTTCTAAATGGGAGGGATATTATTCCCACTCTGCACTGAGCTAGGCATTAGGAGTCTGCTCTGTGATAGCCACAGCAACATGGAACAAGCTGGCAGTAGTCTTTCAAATATCACAGACCATCAAACACAAGAAACTTCAGAGAGTTTTTCAATGACTCATTGGTAAAATGGTCAAGGAAAGGGTGCAGCTGGGAAAGACAGAAGCAAGTGGATGTGAGTAAATGTTTGGACTGCAAGCCTCACAAAAGTGAGGAGGCAAGCACACCAGAATAAGTGAAACACCCAAGTGGTAGTAAAATACTTGTAAAAAAAAGTGCCTTTGAACCACAGTGTCAACTCATTCCAGTGTTTTCATGAACGTACAGCTGCCACTGAAGAAAAACAGTGTTGATGAATGTATAAAATATGGATGGGGATAGCAAATAAAAGATGACATCATTGATGCCCTCATCATTTCTTGATTTCAGAGTTTAAGCAAGTCCTGTTGTGGATTGTCTTTTGATGGCAACTATTGAAAGTGCTCAAATCCAGAAGCTTTACTTTTATTTTGCTTTTTTCTTTAACACTAGATAACAGTGAAGTGTGGACAAGGTTTGTTAGTGAATGGGCTATTGCTTAAGGAGGTGATGAAAGCCCAGTTCCCTTCTGGTTTCCTCAAGAAGGCTTTGCAGTTCTGCTCAACATGAATTTTGCAATGACTATAGGAAATGGTGAGCTAGGAAGTTCAAAAAGAGTATTTTTATATCCAGTGAAATATGAGACACTTTATCTAAGAACTTTCTTGCCTTAGAAGGACCACTGCTGTATGCGATTGAATTGAAATATGTGCTGGTTCATCATCATGAAGCTCTTCTTTGAAGTCATCGTGGGTCATATTTGTGCCTGCTTGTCAGCTTGAGTGTTGAAAATTATCTACCTAAAACTAGGACAGAGTTAACAATTTAACAGAGTCTGAAAAAGAGAATGGTTGCTAGGTATGAACATTTGACAGAGACTGGTGTAAAAACAATTTACTACATATAAGATCTGCCATTAGCAATAGGACTAACATAATTTTTAAACCACTCAAGAAAATGAATACAAAGACCTACTTATGAGGCATATATCAGTGTGTTTTACAGTTACCCATTATTTATTGTACACATCAAACTTAAGACATAAGCTTGGCCACTTGCTTCTTCCAGGTCAATACAAGTATGCCTCAGCAGAAAATGGCTATGGCATAGTGCTTGTGATAACGAAACTGCATTTTACTGTCTTTTGTACAAGCAGCAGAGGAAAAAAACAAACCTGTTTTGCCACTGTCTCTCAAATTGTCCTTTCTAAGGGCAACTTTAACTCTTTGGGGAGTGGAGGGAATTATTTAATGGGAGACTGAGCAGCACTACCAGATTTATACAGAAGTTTTGATTTTTATTAATTAAATTTTTATATAGGTTATCCCCATCTGTCTGTAGGTATACATGTGCACATACACTTCCTTTTATGTAGTCAGTTTAAAAAGCGAAATAAAAGCAAAATATTTCTTTTTGTTATATAAATAACACTATATAAATAGTCACTGCAGAACTAACACATCTATTAGAAGTTGTTGTTTTGCTTATCTATGTAGTTTCTTTCTTCAAAGACTTTAATAGATTTATCTTCATGATAGATCATAAAGGTAATGAAGAAGACACACTTTCACTGTGCAGATGGGAATTAACTAGACAAAGACTATCAGAAATAGTAGTTCTTGTCTTTTTCTAAGCACTAGTCACTTTTTTTCTTCTACTTCAACTTCTCTTCAGGCTACCAGAAAAGTAATAAAAATGAGAATCTTGGATTCACTCTCTGCTCTGAAACACAGCTGGCATTATGGGGATGCTGATTTGAAACTCTAATGCTCAGTATTTTATTTGTTGTATAGGAGCAGTTACACCCTTCAGGCACTCAAAAGAATGTAAAAAAAAAGTGCCTGAGAGATTGTAATGAAGAGTACAAGCAATTTTTACAATGAGCTCCAAATAAACCTTTAACAATGTTAAATTTGAGGGTTCCCCCACATTTAAGCCCAGCAGTTTCTCTTTGCTAAGTGATAGTGAAGATGAGGTAGGCTCACAGTCCCCCATTACACTGTTCTGTGCTGCTTCACTCCAGGGGATGACTTCCTGGTGGAGCAGTCTGAGCTGCGCAGGGCAAGTGATACACCAGGTAGTAAGTTCAGTCTTTAGTTGTAGACAGGGAAAAATAGAAATTTCTTAGCAAGAACAAGAGATCCAGGCTTTTATCCAGCTCTGAGAACCTCCCATAAGAGTGTAAGCATTTTCATAACAGTAGTTCACATTTTTGTAGTTGGGTCAACTTTGGGACAATTTGCATACAAGTAAGGAGCATATTTCTGACACAGAACCTTACCTAACAATCTTACAAATTACACGTTACCCTTTCAGTGCATAAGATGCTACAATTTCTCAGGGAACAATCATCTGAATGGTTTGAAATTGCAGACCCATGGGGTTTTCTTTAACTTCACTCATGGAAATATCTGAACAGTTGTGTCTGAAATTGGGTTGTCTGATTGTGTATGGGAAATCCAGCTGCAGACTGTCAGAAAGTGATAACCCAGTTGTTTATTTTCCCTTCTCTTCAGGGCTTTGCAAGAAGAATTGGCAGGTAGCCCTACTAACTATGGGTTCTGCCCATTAGAATTTTATCAATAGAGCTACCAGTGTTATTAGCTTTCTAATAAGGCACATTGGCTAAAAATGACTACTGCTCTTCTTTCTGTGTTGTCAGGATTTGGAGTAGGGTTTTTAACCACTAAGAAAAGACCAGTCTTAATGATGCCTAACATGTAACTTCTGGCACACAAATTTATCATTTACATGAGTAATAATGCTGGAAGTTGAAGGTTCTTATGTGTTTCTCAACTGTTTACTTTGTAGGTACACAAACATTTAATATATCCACTGTCATGATAAGGTTTTCTCCTTTAGAAATGTACATGAGAGTTATTCTAAAAATGCAGGAAAGCAGAGTTTGGCAACTACTGTAAGTGGAAAATTTAAACATGATTCAGCTTTTAATTAAGAGAGTCACTCTCTTTCATCTCTCTGCTAGACATGTAATTCTAGCTGGTCCTTCATTAGTACAGCTTTCATCAGTATGAAGATAAAGCTGTGTTTAAGAAATTACTTAAGATTAGAGTTCAGTATGAATTTTGTTTACTATCTAAAACCAAGTTGCATTTTTCAAGCTGGAGTTTGACAGAACATGTCACAAAAAATGTGTTTCTTCAGACTTTTTAAAATATTTTCTTTTTTCTCTGAGGGATGTGGTAGTGTTCATGCCAGAGCCACTCTGAAACTCTTCCAATTGACATGATGTCTGTCATGCACAGTTATTAGTGAAGGAAAGGCTGAGAGTGAATTGTATTAGCAGAGGTGCATGTACTATTACATAATTTATTGCAAGGAATGTTTTGTAAAATTAATATAAAAACTAATGTAGTCTTTAAAGGTTTAAAGTGGAAACATTAATTGAGTCAGATCCATTTTGTTCTGTTTCCTGCTTAGTGAATTCCAGCTGACAGCATAGGAAACCCACACCTCATTACCATATTTTGAAACATCTGTTAAAGAAAACAGATCTTGTTGCCAGAATTCATCTTCCTTTCAGAAGTGCCAAGTATGTGAAAAAACCATTATTGCTTAGGCAAAAAAGACCACGTTCAACTTTGCTGTCATCAGGCTCTCTTTTGACTCAGAATGTATACAATATATTGAGGCAAGTTATTCATGCAATGCTACCATAATTACTAAACATGAATATTTCTCCCTTGTATTTCATCTGAGAAAAAATCCGTGGGCATCAGCCACATTCATTTTAATTCCACAATTTAATGTTTTAATTACAACATCAGAGCTGCTACTCTGTAAATGAGCTTCCATCAGAAACCAGAGTCTGAAGTTGTGTTTCCTGTGAAGAGAGATGGTGACCTTCAGTCCGTGGTTCTGGGCCAGTAGTTCAGACACTCTCAAAATATTCCTTGCAAGAACAATACCTCCTTTAATTCCAGTCATTAAAGAATCCAGTAAGTCTTTTAAGAGGTCCTTATTTAATACATTTCATAAAACCAGTGAAATGTTAGGCCTTCATATTTGCACACTTTTTTCTTTTTTTTTTCTCTAGCTTTGCCTATTCCAATTCTCTGTGGCCATAAAGAGATTCAATTCTTGACACATAAGTAAGCAGAAGATGATGAGGTTCTGGAGGACATAATTTTTCTCCTTATTACACAGAATCACAGAATATGCTGAGTTGGAAGGGACACACAAGTATCATCAAGTCCAATCCTTAGCCATACACGGAACATCCCCAAGAGTCACACCATGTGCCTGAGAGCACTGTCCAAGCACCTCCTGAACTCTGACAGGCTTGGTGCTGTGACCACTTCCCTGGGGATCCTGTTCCAGTGCCCAACCCCCCTCTGGGGGAAGAACCTTTTTCTAGTATCTAACCTAAATCTCTCCTGACACAACTTCAGGTCATTCCCTTGTATCCTGCCACTGGTCACCACAGAGATCAGTGTCTGCCCCTCCTCTTCCCCTCATGAAGGAGTTGTAACTGCAATGAGGTCTCCCCTCAGTCTCCTTCAGGCTGAACAGACCAAGTGCCCTCAGCCGCTCCTCATACGGCTTCCCCTCAAGGCCCTTCACCACCTTTGTTGCCCTCCTACAGACACTTTGTAAAGGCTTGATATTGTGGTGCCCAAAATTGCACACAATATTCAAGGTGAGGCCACCCCACCAGTGCAGAGCAGAGTGGGACAATCCCCCTCCTTGACTGGCTGGCAATGCTTTGCCTGAAGCCCCTCAGGACACAGTTGGCCCTCCTGGCTGCCAGGGCACTGCTGACTCATATTCAACTTGCCATTGATCAGGACCCCCAGGTCACGTTCCATGGCACTGCTTTCCAGCATCTCATTCCCCAGTCTGTAGGAACATCCAGGGTCGCCCCATCCCAGGTGCAGAATCCGGCACTTCGCCTTGTTGAACTTCATTGTTTGGTGATTGCCCAGCACTCTGATTTGTCATGCTCTCTCTGCAGGACCTCCCTGCCTTTGAGGGAGTCAACAGCTTCACCCAGTTTTGTGTTGTCTGCAAACTTGCTTAATATCCCTTCCAGTCCTGCATTCAAGTCATTTATGAAGATGCTGAAGAGCACAGGGCCTAAGATGGAGCTCTGTGGAACCCTTTGGTGACAGGTCCACAGTCTGATGTTACCCCATTCACCACTACCCTCTGTGCTTTCCTAGAGTAGACAGCTGTGTAAGCACACTATGCATGTGTACTATTTTCCATTGCATCCTCTGACTTCATTTTCCTAATTAGAACAGTTTTCTCATAATGAAAATGAAAAGCAAATGATTTAATGAAACTTTCTCCTTATCTGCTAATGAGATAATGGCAATTGGTAACAAGGCAGAGGGTCACTGCTCCGTAACAGCCTGGCTCTCCCGGACTCATACACCTGCCTGATGGAGTCCTGGGATGGATGGCACAATTTGGTGCTGTGGATGTGTTGCAGGGTTGTACTGGGTAGCAGGGTTAATGGGTGCTTTGAACCCATCTGAGTACAGGATGCCACTGCATTAATATCATTGCTGATCATGCAGCCATGTGCTCAGTTAGATTCAGGGAGAGATCTAGCTGAAAATTAAGATGGAGATGTCCTTGGTTTTCAGCTAGATCAGTCAGGCTGGATTGTTCATTCTCATCACACCGCTATGTGTTAGCTGGTGCTGGCATAAGGAGGAGGAGAGCAGAGCACTAGCATCTGAAAGTTTACTTTTGTGGCTAAAACTTCATGGTGCATGAAGGTTAGTTTTCTGATGTTCTTCTCACTTTCCTCCTCTGTAGGCATTTATGTATGCTTTTGTAATGCTTTCCTCTTTGCTATTTCCCCTTATACTTTCATCTCTTTCCTGCACTTCTTGATCAGTCAGCTGTGTATCTGAATGCGAATTTATCCCATTAGCTCTGCACGTATCTCTAATCTCTTCTAGAGACAGGGTGTCTTTCATGTTAAATTCATGCCCAGACTCTTGGATTACTAGCCCTTAACTGCCTTTTTCCACCTGCTTAAAACCCTGTCACCTGTGCATGGGCACCTGCTCATGGAGTTCTGAAACAGGGTTAGCACAGTGAGACAAGTCACATCTTTACATTGTAATGGGAATGTATTTGAAGGTGTTTAAAGAAAATAAGCCTTGAACTGATCTAAGAGTTTCCCACAGCCACTTAGGCGGGATGTTATTGTACTTTTTTCCACCATCTTCCCTGGTTGTCCTGGTCACACAGTTCTGTTCAGTACCTTGGGCCAGCTCTACTGCCTGCCCAGGCTCTCCTTGAAATGCTTCATTCCTCTGACCTGTTAGGAAACTCACCCAGCAAAGAGAAGATAGATAGACCTAGCACAAGGAAAGAAGAGTCACAGGGCTGGCCATGGCACAGTGGATGAAAGGAGCAAGGGAGAAAAAATGGGAAGCAAGACCTTAAACTTTTGGCAGCAGTTTGGTTTGAGCATCCTTATTGCTAATCTGACCTCAGTGCTTGTGTTCCATTTGACTAATTATCAGCTGACTGCTGAAGCAATCAAATGTGTGGCCTTTGTATAGATTGGTACTGACTATTAGCCCATAGCCAAGCCTGACCTGGTCTGTAACTGCCAATATTGGTGAGCTGTTATCCTACTGCTGTTAGGAAAACTGGTGACACTAGGAGTTGTCACTAGTCCTTGAAAAGGCCAGCATAGTGTAATCTCAGAGTCCCCTGCCTAAGCTCTTAGTGTCCCTAACAAAGCAGTTGTACTGATTTTAGCTCTCTTTCCCACTTTTCCCACTGCTGGCTGTGTAACTGCTGCTCCTCTTAACTCAGCCACTGCTCTGTCAGGTGAAGCATCTAAAGCAGCAAGTGTAGTAATCACGAACTGCCTTTCTAACTGAACCAGTGACACTTACCAGTCACTTGTCAATTATTGTCCAAACATCTACTCTGTTGGGAGGGGCGTGTGAGTTAGGGTGTGTAGGCGTGTGTGTGTACTCTGCCTCTGCTATTTGAAACCAGAGGAACTGATAACACCACTAGAGTTTAAGAGAAGGTTTCTGTGCCTGCAGCTTAGGTGGGCCAAGGTCAAGGCTTCTGGCCTGAATTCAGTGTGCCATGAAACCACATCCACCAATGTGTTTTTCAAAGCCCTTTGTTTGAACTTCTGAGTCTTTGATTTCCGTAACGAATCCAGGGGAAGTCTGCTAATCTCAGATTCGCTGTTTGTGTGCAAACCAAGCATTCTGAATGGTTTAGCAACATGTTGTTATGCTGTATCTTCAGGTTCTGGTTTAAAGTTGTTTAAAAATTTATCCTTCCTTTATGCTCTTCTGAAGGCCTTCTTTCGATGATGCAAAAAAGTACTGGTAATTAACTGCTGTTCCTGCCACATCCAGCACCACAGGACAGGGCATCCAGTCCACTGTCACAGATGTTAGTTTACCTTACTTTTCTGAGTTTGAGACTTGTTTTGAAATATTATTACTATCTCTGTTTCACTAATGTATGTGAATTGATCTCCTCTGGCAGCATCTTCATCATTCAGATATCAAAAGTATCCAAGACAGGACAACATTCATAAATCTTTCCTTCTGTATTAGTGGTAGGCAATGTCGCTTGTAACTCTGTTGATACTCATAGTAAGGATACCTCACTTTGTTACGTTTGTTTGAGAGACAAAACATAATGTTGGACATTCCTTAGAGAAATGTACCTTAATGATATAAGATAAATATAAAAAAGGGAGATAAGGAGAGAACGTGCCCATAGCAGGGCTTTGGAACTAGATGACCTTTAAGATCCCTTCCAATCCATACCATTCTATAATTCTGTGATTTTTCATACTTCTCACTGCTCAGATATGTGATGCAGGAAGATGGTCTGGGACATGGAATGAGGTGGCAACACCCCAACCTATCTTGGACTTATTGCTTGCACCTAGAGGGAAGGTGTCAAGTTCTGCCTAAGATGATTATTTCCATCCCTATCATGGCAGCCATTTGATTTCTTGGAGGCTGAGCTTTCTGGGAAATACCTTTTGATGCTCTCCTTCTTACTTAGATGCCTGAAAAAAGTTTGGCAGTAAAATGTTGTTACTCTTTTTCATTTGTCCTGTCCTCCATTTCACATTCATGTTACCTCTCTCTCCCTTCTTTTTGCTTCTCTCTCTAAAGGTTGAGTGTCTGAACTAATTTATGCTCCTGCATTTTAAATTTTTCTGAACTGTTTATAATGTGATTGCCAAATGCTTTTGTGACTGAAAGAAACAACAGAGATCCCAAGGGTATAATATAAAACACTCTGAGTGTCTTAAAATCAGAAAAGAATCAGGTTCAATTGACCATCAAGGTTTGACCTTTCTGTAATTTTACAGGACTGTGAATGTCTTCTGGGACAGAATTTCTTTTTTAAAAAAATCTGTTTGTAACCCAGTCAGTACACTAGGGTGCAAGTCCATTCAGAGTATATTGCAGCTCAAACAATAATAACCTGTATTTGTATGTGCCTAACCTGCAGGTTACTTGCTTGAAAAATAGAATGTCATTCAGCAGCAGGGTGGGTTATATACGTGTGTGAGTAATAAAAAGAAAAAACTTTCCTGAGAGTCCCTCCATTGTCTGTTCCCTCTTCCTCAGTAACCCCACCTTCACCTTCCTTACCTTATATTTCATTTGAGTTATCAGAGGGGGCAATGTGTATTTTTAAGGAGTAGGGGTTTTAGAGGTATATGTTGTTGTCTGAGCACAAGAGATTTACATATGAAAATACAGTGTTACTAATAATATTGTCTGAGTTTGTTTTAATCCAGTGAAATTAACTCTTAAATTCACTTTTTAAAAAAAATCTATTTATCCCTCCCTCTGTTGGACTAAGAGGAGGAGGGGGTTGAATTCTTAGCTGTGGCAAAGTAAATTTTGAATAAATTTTCATTACCTGCTTAGTTACTAATACTTTTAAAATCCTATTTTAAGAGCTGCTATTTGTCTGCCCCATGCAGTAAAAGTCACATGATTACTCAGTACATTAGGGTACCCTGTTGTAAACTATGAACATACCATAGCTATATCCATACATTTCCTCCTGAAGAAGTGAAAGGGACTGTTTTACTGTCTCACTCACTGATTTTGGAGGCAGTGGGCCAGACTACTTTCTTTGGGTATAAGATTTGCCTTTAAATTAAAATATATAGAGTTTCTGTTAACATATTGAGAGTTGTATTGGAGCAAGATCCCAGTGGCCTGTGCTAAAAGAAGATTTTGGCACTACTTTCTTGGGGGAGAGATATATTCCTTGGTAAAGAAAGTAGAGCTGTACTAAGATTTCTTATCTAATCTCTGCAACATGTTATTGTCCAAGGGATGCTTCAGAGTGTCTCACACATTGCCTAAGCTCCATGAACCTCTAAATTCAGATGCTTAAAATTTATTATGCTGGAGACCATTAAAATTCAGCCATATGCATTTGCAAGGAAAAAGTACAAATGTGTTGTGAAACCCCCTATTTTTAGTTTGGGGAAGTTTTCAGATAACTTAGGCTTCAGAGACATGACTTGTGCTGGATTAAGCTACAGCAATAAGGAGGACACTGCTGCTTCCAGGTGTCCAGAGGCTGAGCCATGAGAGACTGGCAGGTATGTGGAAGAGAAACAGAAGGGAATGTTTTCCTCAGCATCCTGCTGAGGACTGGTTAAATGCTGCAGCTAAATCCAACAGACTGAGCATAGCCTAAACTAATTCACGGAACTTGTGACCTCCAGTGTCCAGAGAGCCGTTGCTTTTTTTGCATGCTGTTTCTGCTGTCCTTGCTGTGAAGGCAGTAATTGCTAAGAGGGTGGATGTCCAAGAACGTAATCTCTTAAGGTTCAGCACTTTAATCTCACAGAATAAGTCTGTGAGAACACTGCAGGAGATAAGGATCCTCAGTTTAGAAACATTGGTAGAGTTGTTTCTTTTGCTCACAAGATCATGGCTAAACATTTATATCCCTCTGGGGTATGTTTGTTGTTGTTTTTATTTTCACACTGGATATATGACTTAGTGTTCAATTCTACAATTGCTTTCTCTTAAAACACATTCAGTGTATTTGCTATGAATACAAATGTACAATGCAGGAAATAAGTGTCATAGTAGATAACAAAACCAATCAATCATTATTTATTCACTCAGCAAAGCTATAAAAAAGTTTACTACATAATATACCGAAGCTATTCCTTTTGTTTCACCATTTATTTTAACTGAGTTATATCAGGAGTAAATAGGAACCAGTAAATCTGTGTAATAGCTCCTCACCTGCTACAATACAACACAATTCTAAAATTATTGAGATGTGTTTCAGTTGATGATACAGGATTTTGCTGTCTCTTACTGTGATTCTTTCGTAACTGCCGGATCACGCTTTATTTACTTTCATGGAGCCAAATGACGATGAGATTTATGGTACTAGTTCCATTGTTATGTATCTTTTTATGGTTACTGGCTTACTTACTAATGCAAGATGAAATGAACCACGAAACTACAGGGACATCTATACGAAGATTACATCTGAGGAGCTAAATCTTGAACTAAGACATTCTTCTCCACTCAAATGCATTTACAGCTATGATCAGATTTAAAGAAGGAGCTGTGTAGCACAGCTGTAGTCCAAAGAAACCTTATTTCAGCACTGTGTGTGCTCCTGGAATATCCCATGTATCTGCCACCAAGTTGGGGTTAGTACAGATGGCAAGTGTTTAGAGAGAAGGATTGAGAGGTGTTCAAGCATTAACATTACAGACACTGTAGAAGAGCTTGTGATGCCACTTTGTACTGTCTCTGTTTTATGGAAAATCAGAAAGGAGATTTATGCTGATGTGCTTGCAAAACCTGGCTGCAGTACATCCTGTTCTTTTACAGCCAGCTAGACACCAGTCATGAGAATGCAAGAAAATGCACTATTTGCTTGGAAGCAGAGATTCCTAATTTTATCTTCACCACAGGAATTCAAGATTATCTTCCATTTTCCCCATTAGAAAATTCTGCCAGTATTTATGATCCTTACAGTCACAACCTTGCCATACTCTTTTTGTCTGAATTCTTGCCTAGGATAATAGACACTCTATGAAGCTAGAGTGGCATGTGACAATACAATACAATAAATTTAAAAACAAACAAATGAACAATCAAAACAAACAAACAAAAAACACTCAATAAGAAAGGAAGACAAACTTTTCATGAGGGAAATTCTCCCTTCCATAGATTTTTCAGCACTTCTTTGGAAGACATGAATGTCTGGTAGCCTGTCATGCACTAGATGAAACATTTAAGTTCATTTTTGTAGGCACCCACCAGTTAGTTCACTAAGGCTTATCTTATTACAATTTTGTTACTCTGTGTATGGCACTTATCTTAATAAGGTGGGAGGAAGCTTTTTTTTTCACAGATTATTTTATTCAGAGTCAAAGCCTCTTTAAGTTGTGTCTCCCACTCAACTTTTGTGAAAGTTGTATGTGAATAAACTGAAGCTGAACTGCCTGATCTAATAGAGAGCATAGTGTTAACACTGTTATGTGAACACGAAGCCAAAGGCAGAGATCCCTCTGACTTGATAGTCCCTGATGTTACTTTAAACTTTCCAAACCACTGGACCTCAGGACCTATAAGGCAGTCCTTTTGAATACATGAAATTACAATGGGTTATCAAATCAAAGCCTAGATAGTCTAAAAAGGAGAAGTCAGAATAAATCTGACATACCCAAGCCTCCAAACTATACTTCAGGGTATAACCTTACTGTAGATAATAAAACCTTACCAGGAATAAATGAGGCCCATTACTTCTTTTTTTCCCCATTGTCAATATGAAATTCTGATGATAGTCACTTTATTGCTCTGCGTGAAGCTGCATATATTATTTAACTAGTATGAAAGATTTCCATCTATTCAGCTACGTGGGTAGCTTTCATGCAATAAAGTTTTATTCTGGCAAGGGAGTACTGCCAAGTTTTACTTTGGTCAAGTACATTAAAAGAAATTCTATCATCTATGTGATTCTGCATTGTAAAATTCCAGTTTGCTGCCTCGATTTTATTTTCACTAAGGTTATCAATGCAAGAAACCTTTTTGGTAATCTTTAGCACATGTTTGCTATGTAAATCAAATATGAAGTAGCAGATAAAACCTTGCTAGGTTTTCTGTAACTGGGAGTGTGAAATGAATTCTAATTCAACACTAAGACTAACTTAAAGAGTGAAGAGCTTTGCTGTCTTACAAAATTCTAAATACACAGCTGTTAAATCTTCAGTTCATGGCACATTCTGTTTTAGTGTCCTTGTCACTAAAATCACTT
>VWZD01003803.1:0-41640 GCA_013396695.1 Sakesphorus luctuosus | reverse complement strand
ATCAGGGCCATCACCCCACACCATGCTAAGAATATTAAAAGCAATTAGCAAAAATTATCCTAATTCACATGAATTAAGAAAGTGGAAGGCCATTAAGTAGTCATAACAGACATAAAAACAACATATGAATGACTGTAAGTGAACATTTTACCTCAGCTTTTAAACAAGAAAAATTCTGAACCCGGGGCAAAAATAAAGTGGTTTTGTGGGAACATATGTCTCAACATGGGAATTGTCAAAGTTGATGTGGAAACAAAGATGAGAAGTTTTATGTGCTAAGATTGAGGCAGACAGATATGAAAATCTCATTTCTAGAATTATTGAAATAACTGGTATATATATTATTGCAAATTTTGGGGAAATCAGAATTTTAATGACTCATTTAATGGCGAAGGAGGACCAACACTATAGGATACAGGGTAAGCAAAGCTTCCCACAGGTTTCAATGCCTCCTCAAAGTATTAAGCATAATAAACTTGCAACCACAAGGCAATTAAAGTAGCTTCCCTAGTATGCAAGGTTTAAAGAATTTATTTTTTAAGAAAAACAGCATTTTGTGGTATACAATGGAGCATGCTATCATATGCAAACATGTCTGATAAAATAATCAATCTTTAAATAAAATAAAGGATTTAATTTAAAATTCATTAAGGATTTTAACACTTTAGAGTAAGGGAGAGAATCCTCTCATAACCTTGGATTGTGGAACAGATAAGATTTATAAGGTCAACAGGGATGTGGGTGAAGGGAGAAGCCATAGCAACTGCTTCTGAAGGAAACTTATTTATGACTAAGTTTACTAACAAAGAGGTTCAGTTTTACCAGGAAGAAGGTGCTACAATGTCAATGCAGGTAGCAAAAATGATGAGAATATATCTGTGGATGGCTTTAGGACACAGTTCAGTCCTGCTCACAGCATTCTTCATGTTTTTACAGTGCCACAACCCAAACTTCATTAACAATTTTATTCTTCACCTAGATTTTTGATGTAAGAATTTGCTACTGAAATTAGTAGATGAGAAAATGAAAAGAGCTGATCTTAGCTAGAGTGGGACAGGAAATAGGATGCCCTTAATTATACTAAATGCCATGCCACACAGTGGCTATGGGAATTTGTCATATGGAGGTCAGCAGATAATAAGATCTGAAGAATGTAAATTCAAGGATGACTGTAATGTGGCCAGTAGAAAGCAAAATGTGATCTCAGGACCTTAGCATAAATTAGATGAGGTATTTCCCAGAAAGTTTAGAGGCATATTTATATAAGTATATTAGATCTGACTGAGACTCAGCTGCGTTTTCTGTGTTTTGGATTGCCCATGTACCTGAAGATGTGTTCAGGTTATTCAGGAAAAGGATACCTTTACGAGAGTGGATTATCCATTTTACGGGGCAAGTTTAAAGGATGAGAGGGCTTTGATTAGTCTTTGTAGATACACCAACTGATTAAATACAAGGAAGGAAGAAGTTCAAAGACTACTTTTAAATAAAAGAAATGGTTGTAAACTGACTGGGAATTAGATGGTTCCTAGATAATAGAGCAACAAAGCTGAACAATGGTTTCCCCATAGGACTGGAGTAGGAAGAAATACAACAAATACCTTTTCAAGGTAGTGTTTGATCACATTATGGGAACAATATAAGGACAGTAACAGGACCCTGAGCTAGGGGCTTTGCCCTGTCTCTTTACACTTCTGTATTGCTAAACGGTAAATGCTTCTGATGAAAAATAGGCATTTTACATAAGACAGAATGCATGAAACTGCTACACAAAACCAAGAAGCATGAGGAAAAGGACTTCTGATATTTGAGTCATCTTTTAACTCCTTGGGGCATGTCGTACTGTGATGGGTTCATGCTGGCAAGAACATGGAGAGATCACTCACCAGTTACCATCATGGGCAAAACAGACTTGACTTGGAGAAATTAGTTTATTACCAACAAAATCAGAGTAGATAATGAAAAATAAAAAACACATCTTCAAAACAGCTTCTACTCATCCCTCCCTTATTTCTGGTCTCAGCTTCACTTCCAATTTCTCTGTCTCCTATCCTCAGCAGTGCAGATAGACAAGAAATGGGGGCTGCAGTCAGATCATCACATGTTGTCTCTGCCACTCCTTCCTCCTCAGGGGGAGGACTGCTCACACTCTTCCTCTGCTTCAACGTGGACTCCCTCCCACAGGACACAGTCCTCCATTAATTTCTCCAATGTGGGTTCCTCTCACAGGCTGCAGTTCTTAATGAACTACTCCAGCATGGGTCGCTTCCAGAGGGTCCAGTCCTTCAGAAACAGGTTACTCCAGCATGGGTCCCCCACAGGCTCACAAGTCCTGTCATCAAACCTGCTCCAGCATGGTCTCCTCTTTCCACAGGTCCTCCCAAGAGCCTGCTCTGGAACAGGTTTCCCATGGGGTCACTACTTCCTTTGGACAGTCCACCTGCTCCATCGTGAAGTCCTGCACAGGCTGCAGGTGGATCTCTGTTCCACTGTGGACCTGCATGGGCTGAAGGGGCACAGCTGCCTCATCATGTTCTGCAACACAGGCTGTAGGGGAATTTCAGTTCTGGAACATGGAGCACATCCTCTCCTTTCTTCTTCACTGATCTCAGTGTCTTCAGGCCTTCTCCCCTCAAATATCCTCTCTCCAGCTCCAGCTACTGTTGGCCAGATTTTCCCCCTTCCTAGACATATTATCCCAGAGGTGCTAGCTACCACCATTGCTGATGGGCTTGACCTTGGCCAGTGACAGGTCCATCATAGAGCTGGTGGCAATTGGCTCTGTTGGACATGGGAGAGGCTTGTAGCAGGTTCTCACAGGGATCAAACCTGTAGCAACCCTCTTCTACCACTACCAAAACCTTGCCATGCAAACCCAATACAAGTACTCTCTGAAAAATAGTGATTTCTTCTCATTAATTCTCTGATAAAAATCGTATACTTGCCAGTGCTAAACTGGATTTCATTTAAGATCACTGGAAACAGAACTTACATAATTTGTACCTTCATTACCACAGAAAATGACGATTTTCAGTTTACCCTTATGGAAGGGTACTGAAATTCATTGAATGGAATGTCTGAAAGGAACAACATAACTAACTTGCTTTTTCTGTATAGCAGGCCAGCACATATCGCTTTTCACTACACTGAGCCAAATAATCTAAAGCACGGGCTTCTCTTTAAAACCATTCCTTGATAAAATTAAGAGATAGTTATTCCAAGAAAAAGTTAATCATGCTGCTACATAATTGTGCTCATTTAAATAGGTGTTTTCAGTTTCCAGATACATATTTCTTCTCTAACTTTCACAGCTGAATCTCCAAGCACAGTCTCAGCTTTTAAAACTTAAGTTTAAAGCTTCACATACTCTTGTGACCAATGATTGTGCTCTTTGGGACACTACATGTAACATTTAAGTTGTTTCTGCTCTTCTCTCTAAGATCTGTTGGATATCTGATAGCTTTTATAAAATGTGGGCACTAAAACTGGGCTTTGTGGTGTGGTATCTCTCCAAGCAACACTATCTACAGAAGTTAAAAGTCTTTTTCTGCCTCTTATTTTCCTATGTACACCTCCCAGAATCCCACAGTCTCACAGCGGGATCTGCTTCCTACTACCACCCTCAGAGCACAGCCTTTGGGAGACTTTTCTTCAAGAGCTCTTTGCTTGTCTTACTTTTCTCCACCTTTGTGGAGCCACAGGTACCACTGTGAGGTCTTCCACACTGCTCTGCTGAATCACCTTCATAAGCACTGCTGAGCTGTTCCAGCTACCCTTCAAATATGCAGCATCAATCTGCACTTTGCAAAGAAATCAGAATATTTAACCCAGACTTAAATGTATTTGACAAAGCAGACAATCAGATTTGCAGCCTCTTCTGGCATGGACAGTTCAACAGACAGTGTAAAACACATACATTTGTGTAACATACATCCCTTTTACAGACTGCATTAGCATTGTGGATAAATCCCTTTTTATTCAAAATACAGAGGAAAGACATAACAGTCATCATTTACCACTTTAGTATATCTGGCAGTGGTCCTATTTCAATACTTTCCTGAAAGTCCTGGACAGCTTTTTCTCTTAATAAAGATTTCAGACTAGAAATTGTATATAGGTGGTATGTATGTTAGGAAAATAGCATCAATCATTACAGTTACCACCACATGACTCTCATTTCTAATCCATGGTGAAATTCAGTCACCTGTAACTTTCTAAAGCCTTTTTTCCTCTACTTTCAAAGCAGGAGTTCAAGTTCAGCCTTAAAAAACTCTCTGTAGTAAGGGTATTTCTGTATTCTTCTTAATTTGATAGGGCAAGTTCCTGAGACTCAGTTATTTAGAAGCTCAGCAAACAAAAATTTGGCATATTCTACCTCATTAGACAAAAATTATAGCTGTGGTCACCAACATTTTTCATCAATGCATATTGCAGAATCAATCACAGACTCAATCACAGAATCACAGAATGTTTGTGTTGAAAAGGACCTCCAGAGATCATCTAGTCCATCCTGCTGCTAAAGAAGGTTCACCCAGAGCAGGTTCACAGGATCACATCCAGGTGGGTTCTGAATGTCACTAGAGATAGAGACTCCACAACTTCTCTGGACAGCCTGCTCCAGTGCACTGTTACTCTCACAGTAAAAAAATATTTTCCTCATATTCAGATGGAGCCTCCTTTGTTTCAATTTACATCTGTTTCCCCTTATCCTGTCACGGGGCACTACTGGAAATAGTCTGACCCCATCCTCTTTATGCTCTGCCTGAAATATTTGTATTTATTAATAAGATCCTCTCTCAGTGTTCTAGAGGTAGGTCAACGCCCATCTTGTGCTGGTGATTGGGATTATTCCTCCCAGGTGCAGTACTGTACACTTGCCTTTGTTGAACTTCATTAGGTTCCTCTCCACTAAGTTCTCCAGCCTGTCCAGGTCTCAATGAATGACAGCACAGCCTTCAGGTGCATTTGGAACTCATCCTAGTTTTTTATCATCTGCAAATTCACTAAGTGTACGCTTCATCCCTTCATCCAGTTCATCGATTAATAAGCTGAACAAGACTGGAGCCAGCACTGATGTCTGCAGAACACCAGTAGCTACTAGACCCTGTGCTGCTGATTATGACCCTCTGGGGTCTGCCACTTAGTCAGTTCTCAATCCACTTCACTGTCCACTTATCTAAATCTCACTCCCAGAGCTTACCTATGAAGATGTTATGTTAGACAGTGTCAAAAGCCTTGCTGAAGTCAGGGTACACAACAGTCACCGGTGTCCTCTCTTCTAGAAGTCAGTTAGTTTGGTCCATGATTCCCCCTTGATTAATCCATATTGACAACTCCTAGTAATGTTCTTTTCCTCCTTGTGCTAAGAAATTACATCCACGATGAGCCATTCCATCACCTTTCTTGGGACTAAGGTAAGGCTGACTGTAGATCCTTGAGTCCTCCTTCTTTCCCTTTCTGAAGGCTGAAGAGCCTTTGGCTTCCCTCCAGTCCTCAGACAGCCGTTCTGTTCTCCGTGAGCTTGCAAAGCTGATGGAGAGTGTTTTACCGGTAACATATGTGAGGTCGTTCACCATTCATTGTGGGTGTCAAGTTTGCCTAAATGATTTCTAACTTTATTCTCCTCAGTCAAGGGGTAGTCTTGTCTTCAGATTCTCTCTTGTCATCAGGGTCTGGTTTTCACCAACATTCTGTGCTGCCTCAAAAGGAGCATGGCCAGGAGCTGGTTCTCTCCCTCTACTCTTGTGAGAACTCACCTGGAAGTACTGTGTCCAGCTCTCAGGTCTCCAGCATAGGAAAGACTTGGGTCAGCTGCAGCAAGTCTAGAGGAAGGCCAAAAATATAATCAGGGGCTAAAACACCTCTCCTATGAGGATAGGATGAGAAAGTTGGGGGGTTTCATTCTGGAGAAAAGAAGGCTTCTGGGAAACCTCACTGTGGCCTTTCAGTGCTTAAAGGAGGCCTTTAAGAAAATTGGTCACAAACTTTAGCTGGGCCTGCCGTGATAGGACAAAGAGTAAGGCTTTTAAACTAAAAGAGAGCTGATTCAGATTAGGTATAAAAAAGATATTTCTTACCACGAAGAAGATATTTCTGACCATGGTAAAACACTGAACAGCTTGTCCACAAAGACAGTGGATGCCCCATTCCTGGAAACACTCAAGGTCAGGTTGGATGGGGCTGCGAGCAACCTGAACTAGTTGAAGATGTCCCTGCTCATTGCAGGAGGTCAGACTAGATGATCTTTACAGGTCCCTTCTAACCCAAATCAATCTATGATTCTATGATTCCTGAGGTCTAGTCTTAGCAGTAAAGACTGAAACAGAGAAGGCATTCAGTAACTCACCTCTGGAAGAGGCCAAAGTGTGCTCTCCTTTAAAGTTAATTTTCAGATTCATTTTCCCTCACTTGTTGACACTTACAATATTTAGTTGCCTGAATTAAGGTACTCCTTCCATATACAAATGAACTTTTTAAAAATAGAATGAGCAAGCTGATTTAGGATGATAAAAAATACCAAAAGACAGCACAGTTTCAGTTTACTGAGTTCAAGCTTTGAGACACTCAAATTGTCAGAGGTAGAGAAAAATATAAAGAAATCCACAAAACCTAACACTGTGACAAATTCAGAGAAAACCAGGAAAATTTTAGATTATCACTGACAATAAAATTATTTTCTTCTTACTGCTTTAAAACAGAAAGACCTTAAAGTGAAAGAAGTAAAAGCAGAAGTGAGGAGCAGAAGTCAAATTTACATGTGTGGAAAATTGAGAGATGAATATTGGAGTACTTTGAATACACTAATATTTTGCTTACTTTGGCTTGCACTGGAAATGAAAGGTCTTCTAAAAAAGTAAAAAGATGTTTCTCTGTGCAGCCTAGCATGGAAAGGCATCAGATTCTGTGATTAACTTTAAAAGGACTTGAATTTCATATGATCAGTACCAATCTTATTACTGCAAATCAAATAAAAATATTAGCTTACTTTTTGCAGAATCATTAGGAGGTACATATCATTTGTTATACAGGATAGTGACTCCTGAAATGATATTCCTCCTTGCCAAGTCAAATGCAGTTAGGTTTGTCAGGTCTTCTACTTTGAGATGGATGTTACCTGTGAAACTAGCACATCTGGCAACAGAGGATGGATTTTGAAAGGCTAAGGATTCTCTTGAAAGGGTCAGAGAACAGGGATTTTTCAGTCTGGAACAGAGAAGACTTTGGGAATGACCTAATAGAGGCCTTCCAGTATCTGAAGAGAGCCTGCAAGAAAGACAGAGAGAAACTTTTTACAAGGACATATAGTGACAGGACAAAGGGGAATGGTTTTAAACTGAGAGTAGGTTTAGATTAGATGCTAGGAAGAAATTCTTTACTGTAAGTCTGTTGAGATACTGGAACTGTTTGTCTGGAAATGTTATGGATATTCCATCCCTGGAAGTGTTCAGGGCCAAGTTAGATGGGGCTTTAGGCAACCTGGTCTAGTGGAAGATGTCCCAGACCATGGCCAGGGGGTTGAAACTAGATGATCCTTAAGGTCTCTTCCAAACCATTCTGTGCTTCTATGGCTTTTGCAATTTGATAAGCTGCAATAAAACAAGCTCTCCTCCCCCAAATCCAACTTGTATTTCCTTGAGCACCTATTTGATTGGTTGGTTGGTTGGTTTTGTGAGTACCAAACAACACTGCAATCGATCTCCTCAGCATAACATTATAGAGGTCATCATCTGCAGTTAATGAACTGACCATTGAATGAAGAGATAAACAGAAACAGAAATCATAGACTATAAGTTCACATCACCTGTGCCACTGCAAACACAAATACATACTTTGGAACACAAGTCCTCACAAGAAAGGTTAGGACTTAAAGCTCAAAGGGCCGTCCCTGTTTCTCCTTTGCATATATAATTATCTTAATTGGTTATCTATCCTCAAGCATAATCATGTTTTATTTTGCTTAGCATGTTTATGGATTTGTTGTTGAAGAAATAATGAGATCAAGAAGTCGTTCTTCAAAGATGAAATCATGCCTCGTTTCAGCATAAAATGCACACTGTGTCTGTGGTACATTAAATCAATACAAATCACCTAATAGCAGGATGCAGGAACAAACTAGAAATTCTGATTTGAAAAATGATCATAAATCATCATTTGGGCTGTAGCCAGTCTGACATAAGGACTCCTCCCTACATTTGTGGCTTTTTTGGCATAAAGAGTTTCTGTTGTTGCTCCTAATCAGGGATGACTTTCAAAGGTGCATATATTGATATATCTAGTCATGATACCTTTGCATCAACTACACACAGCATTGCTAATTTCATATTCATACAGTGTTTGTAAAAGCCTTTAATTTGGTCCTTATCATCTCCTTCATACAGTACCATTATGTTTGACTTTGCTTGCTTCACCACTCTTCTACATTTAGAAACTGTGTTCTTGTCTGAATAGATAAGTCTGCTAAGAGCATCTATTAAGTACTGGTATCCCCATGGTCTGAAGCACTTCTTTTTTTTCCCCTTCCATTTTTTGCCTGGTGAATCTGACTTCTAAAGCATATAGCAGAGAGGAGAAAGGTTGCCTTAGTAACGAGGCAGACCCAATCAGCTGCACAGGCTCCCTTGAGACAGTCTAATTTGTGCAGCAGAAAGGGGCTAGGACAGGTGGCTATATTAATGTGCCAGACACCTTAAAATATTACACACACACACGCACACGAATGCATACACAAAATCTCTCTGTGTACTTATGTATGACTGCAATTATCTTCACCGTGTTGCAAAATAAACAGCATCTGGGTAACTCAGCCCTGCGAAACCCCCAATGCTCCGGAGATGCAGCAGCAGAGGAGGCGAGGCGGGGTGGGAGGGAGCAGCGCTCCTTCCCCGCAGTCCTGCCGGATCTGCAGCCGCTCCGGGGCGGGGGAAGGACTCCTCCCAGCAAGCACAGGCTGGAACAGGAGTGTGATGTGTGCTCGCCTGTCTTTACTGGGGCTTATGAGCTGCCTCCTGCTGATAGCGTGATCTGTTGTGCTGCTCTCCTGATTCCACAAAATGCTGGAGCTCTCTCTTCCTGGCGCTTTCTGTACCACTTCACAAGGCTTTCTCTCTCCATGCCCTGCCTCTGATTTAAAGTGAACTTCCACCTTTTCCCCACATTTTTTTTCGTAAATAAAGCATATTTGAAAATGTTTCATCGCCTCCCTTGTCCCTGTTGTGTGAGGAGTCAGCAACACAAGAATTTGAATCAGTTTGGATGCAGATCACATACCAGCTTCTAGCTCTTACAAACAATCTCAAATAATTTCTTTTTGCAGCGTCTCCAGGTTGGCTTTAGCCAAGCAGAGAACAATAGGAATTCTAAGCCCATTCTTTGACGTCTGCCATACACATGAAAGTGTCATATGCACAGGAGTGTGGGGCAACAGACTGTGCTGCAGAAACACTCTGTATTATTATAGTGAAGAATCACTCCTAATTTCTTTGTAATGGGACAAATGTATTCCTGTATAGCTAATTATGAGACATCTGACAAAAATTACTAATAGAGATACAGTTAGCATATTATTTCTCTACTATAATACCTCGGCCAGAAATGCTGTGGACACTACCCTCTCACACCAGGCACACATATATCCCAACATGACATTATAATCTCAACACAGTAGGGTTTCTCTCCTCCTTTTTCCCTACATCTTGCACAAATGAAATTTATTGCTGACACATAACAGAGCATTTTAATCCCAGGCTATATGACTCCTTTAAACAGTGAGGCACTTCTTACCACCTACACCAGGCTAAAAGTGAAGAGTTCTGAATACTAAGATCAAACAGGCTGTGAGGGAAAAAAATCAAAGTGAAAACACTGACATACAAGCCATAACAGATAAAGTCATAAAAGGCTTGAAAGTGTTGTGGGATTTGTTTCTTTTTCTGAATATGTTTGGTGTCAAGAGGGAATGCCTTACAAGATTATTGATATACTATTTCCCCCACCCCCCTGATTTGCAACAACTACAATAGCTGTTTATATTGCACTGACAAGCTATCTCAGTGAGGTGTGGAGTGCTACATAAGGTTTGGCTAGAAATCAGAAACCAGAATTATGTGACAGTATTGTAATGAAACTGAAACTCTGAGTGAAACTAGGACCAATTTTGGCTTGGGTTTTTTGGTGTTTGTTGTTTGGGTTTTTTTCCCCCCTGGACTTACCAATGTAAAAACATCTGTGTCTAAAGGAGATGCATACAGGAAATGCATACTGGAGGAAGGAACTTTAGCAGAGTCTCCTGTGGCTTAGATTTATGCCCTTTCTGGCTCTGATATGTTGCTGATACACATAGTTTGTATTTTTCATCCTTTTTCATTATTAACAGTACAAAAACATGGAGAACTTTCCTGGAAGAACCATTTAGTTGCTCAGAAAAACACATGATAGATTGATAGGAAATGGAAGTTCTTTCAAAGTACACATTGTAGGAGTTACCTCTCATTACGGTTTTTTGGAAAAGGTGTTAATGAGATGTTGAATTAAATTTCAAATACTGGCTAGTTAAGTATTCTGCTAGAAATGCTGGGCAAAGTGTGAGACCTTGGTGACATAAAAAGTGGTTTCCAAGGCTGTTATCTGATATATAATATCAGATTAGGCAAGGTCTCCTTTAAAATAAATGGCAGGTGCCCATCAAAAATCCAATTTGCAGAGCACTTCGCAATGCAACACCAGCTGTGTAAGAACATAATAATCTGAAGACAAGAAAAAAGTGTGGTAGCTAATAAAAATGATGGTATATTTGCTAATGATGTATTTAAAAAGAAAAGTTTATATCAATTAATTTAAAATATGCATAATTAAAAGATATATACCTATATTCCCTCAAAACTTGTGACTGCCCCACCAAACTCAATGTGATCATCCCACATTTAAAGTCATCAAAGCAAAGCTAGAAGGTCCTTCCTAACCTTTTAAATGTCTTGGCCTGACCTAGGATATTTTGTCCACAGACTTGGTGGACAAGCTGGCCTTTTCTTCAGTAGTGTCCCATTCCTCACTAACTTTTAGAGTACCAACATATGCAAATGACATTATGGAGAGATCCTGGAGTATTTCCAAATTAGTATCTATCAATTAACAACTTGCATCACACCTTATTCATACAAAGATCAGAATTGTCACTACTTAAATTATAAAGATTTCTCTGTTCAGGAACAGCCACGTAAACAGAGCACCAGGAGAGATTTGTGTCACCTAACCCAGACATTTATATCTGAGCTCATGACCAACTCTCCTTTTATTGTAATCAGTGACAGAAAAGGAGAAATTATTAGGCATGTCTCAGTTCATTTAAAGGTAGATTGCTGAAATTTAGATGAAAGAATAACAGATCCTAGAAATACTTTTTTTCTCTCCATTGATTGAAAAAAAATATAGGTAATTGCTTCAGAGGGATACAGCTACTGTAGAAATACTTCATATTTATTGAGACCAAATTCCATCTTCCATGTCGCTTTTTGATCTCTGACGGAAGAAGATCTCAGAATCTCCCCTGCCCAAATAGTTTCTAGCTGGCACTAGATTAACGTGAGCTTCAGAGATGCTTCCCTCCCCCATTCTACATCTGGCATCTGGGCAGAACTTGACCAAGCATAATTATAAATGCATGCTATGCAAGAAGGGAGGGAAGTAGAAAACACTCCTGAGTAAAAACAAAACACATCAATTTTGTAATGAGTGTCTCTGTGCTTTTGTTATTTTCTGTAAACCTATTAAGAGATCAGACTCTTATCACAGTCAAGATATGCTCAGTTGACTGAATTTATGCAGTGATAGGGAAAAATAAGAGCTACTCATTTGGAAAACAGGAGTCTGGAGTATTATATGAACAGTACCTTTCCATCATTGTGAAGAAAATCACCACCATAAACAAATACATTATGGTCATTTCTGTCTGTTCTCACAGTGCTGATTTAGAGCCCCCAACTGAGCAGGCAGCTGTGAAGAGCAAGTAACTGGTGAGCACGGCAGGAGTCCTCCACTCTAATGCTGCTCAAAGAAATTAATGCTTCCTTTCTGTTGTCCTTATCACTGCCAGTTATGTGTGTGTTTTCCTTAGCAAGTGCACGAAGACTGGGTTCGTTTGGCCTTGCAGAAGAGAAAGCCAAGATCTCCTCTTTTTCATTTGTTTGCAGCTGATATTCAGGATGAGGCAGTAGCTATATTTGAGCAACTAAATCTTCCAAAGAGGCTTTATGAAGTCTTGCACTGGCCAGGGGGGACAATGGAACTGAAAAGCATAATTTATTGCATTCCTGCTCATACTAATCACTGTATTAAGGTTGCAAAATATTTTCCATGCTAGATCTATGTTTCTCAATTATAAGATTCTGAGAATATGACTACTAAGAAAATGCAATTTTCAGTAAACAACTTAGTCTCTGACTTATGTAAAATAAGTTGTGTATACAAAATGCTAACATAATGATTCTTCAAGAACATAGGATTGGTTAGCAGATAAATACAAAATGGAACTGTATTTTTTAAACCAGGTTCTTACCTAGTCCTGTGATGAAATCAGTCACTGTATGAAGCATTTAAATTAGAAATCAGAGTGATGTGATCAGTTGAAATGGGCACCGCTCATGATTTCAAGGTAGATAGAAATAAGTATGGTATGACAGTATTAGTGCTGATATGCAAATAATTCTCCCTCAGATTATATGCTTTATTAAGTTTAGAAAATAAACATACTGGACTTAGGTAATTAAACTACCCTCTTAAAATAATAACAGACCTAAACTAGTATATTTTCCTTTAGCCAAGTAAACTGACAAAAATCTGCAAAAGGTGAAGAAAAAGAGTAAGGTCCCAATAATTCTATCCTATATTAGGGCAAATGAGAAGAAAAAGGAGATGACAAATGAGTACAAAACCAAGGAATAGAGAGGATCATAAATCTTTAAAGTACCAGATATCACTGCATTATTAAATCCTACTTTATTAATGCTAAAGTTCTCACAAGGGAAAAACCACCCTAACTTGTCACTGTTTAGACATCCACACCAGGATAACCCAGCACTTTTTAGTTCCTTCCCTGATACATTCAAATAAGATCACTCTTGAGTCAAGTCAGAAGTCTCCTGCAGCTTACCTTTTTTAGTTTCCTTTTTTTTTCAAAAAGTAATTTTTTGGTCAGTGATCATCAAAGTTTGGTCTGTGAGGCCCTAGTCTGTACCTTAACTTCAGCCATGTCAGATCTTACTGCGCACCCCTGTTCTGAGTACTCAAAACTACTGACTCAAAACTGACAATACTAACTCTAATGACAGCCCAGTAATCTTAATTAAAAACTACATATTTATGTGGAAGCATTCCCCAGGAGTGATAGGTATGCCAGCCACAGGGCAGGATGTGCAGTTCAGCAATATCCTCACTCTTTCCTCCCGAAAAGCTACAGTTAGATCCCTTCTAAACTCCTCTGTTCTCATTAATATAGTAAGATATGGGAATAAAAACTAAGACAACTTCTACAGACTGAAAACATTGCCACTTCTTTCTGGCAAATGAGCACTGAGTCTAATCCAAAATGCTAAAATCACATTTCTGCTTCCTTCCTGCTCAAAGCTTCTCTTCCACAAGGTAGAAAATTCTATTCTTTCCAGTAACATGATATCCCAGCTACAACAACTTTTATTTTATTTTATTTCATCCACACCTTTGCCAGACACTGTTTCTACTCTGATGTTTACTAAACACCAGTGAACTGTAGACAGTTGCTATTTTTGTTTGCTGCGTAGGACAGATTGACTTTATGCCTTTTGAAAGGTCCTAGAAGCACTTGTACAAGAAGACATTATAATCCTATTTGCCATCAAACGCTAACTGCAGTCCTACTCAAATACACAATATTACACTCAGGTATCAGAGTATCAAGACCCCTAAAGGATGGCAAAATTAGCAGAGCAAGCAATATACAAAACAGAAGGCCTTTTCCTGGGAACTGAAAATCTGAGTTCACACAGTGCATCCAGCTAGCAGAAAGAGGAAGAACAGACAGAGGGAAAGCAGTAAAAACTTCTGGCCAAAGTGATAATGGCAGAGGCAAGTATGCATACATTAGTAATCAGCAACTGTAGCAGTACAGGTCGTGTAGTTCAATGTGTTATGAACAAAAAGCACAAAACCTTAAGGTCATTGTGTTTGTTTCCATGTAATTGTGATTTAAAAGATTTTACATCTTTTGTGCCCTGAAAATGTCTCTTAAAATAATTAGATAGGACAGCACTGGATGAAATAATTACTTCAGTCACTGGCTGCAAGATTTGATTGATGCTGTGAGCCTGACAAATGACAAATGTGTCGCAAGCCATAATTTGGAAAGTTGGTGGGTATATTTTTGGGTATCCTTTATGTTCTTTACAGAGGCATGGTCACTGCATAAGACCATAGAGTCATTCTTGCTTAAATTTACTTGTTGTTCAATCTTACTACAGCTTTGGAGGGTAACCAGATTTGAAAAATGTGCTCCAAGTTAGGCACACTGAGAATTACCAGACTTCACAGCTCCCAAATCACCTAACTTCATGCAAATAAAGTGCAAGTAGGAGGGAGAGGGAGTCCTGGAGTTTGAACTTCAGCCTTACCAGTCTTGGGATTGAGAGCAGAGCAGTGTCATTTATCTACTGATCCCTCCTGAAATGCTGAGCTGGAAACATATACGCTTTCAGTATAGGGAAGGTGAGACTGTATCTTCAATTCTGATGTTAGCCTGAACGACTTATTCCCCAGAACATCAAAATTGTGCTATTATGTCTAATATTCAGATTTTCTTTGCAAGACCTGTTAGATGAAGAAAGGCTGCTAGACAATGATTACATTAGTGTTTATCATTTGGGCATTAAATCTGACCTTCCTAGAGGATCCAATTAAAAGGAAAAAAAAAAAAAGACTAACTTGAGTGCAGGATTTGTCTGTGTACTTTTTTACTGTCACCCATACTTTTTTCTTAATTTTCTTTGGGTGTTGGAAATTATGTTTTCTGAAGCAGTAAGTGTAGCTCTACCTGGCTGGATGGCTTAGGACTTTTTAAAAAGGAAAAAGGGGATAATTTAAAAATAAAATAAAAGTCTATTCACAGCTGAGTGTTAGAAGGAGCGAGTTACTGAGATGAGCAGCACTTGGTAAAAAGGATAGCTTGTATTCCTCACAGCTCCTAGTTCCACAAAGCATGTGGCAAAATGCCAAAAGACTAAATGAAGGTAGGAAATGAATGCTAGCATCCTTTTCAGTAAGAGCTTAACCACTTTGTATACATAGCAGAGACAAATTATTTTAACCAAAATATAGTAGGCTTTCCTGACTATTTTGTGGAAATCTTCCGCAATATCAACACTACAAATAGCTGTTCATAAAGGTGGTCACAAAGTCCACAAACAGAAACTGAACATCAAACCTATTATTTTCACTTTTGTGAGGATTTGGCACTGTTTCCCACAGCATTATCTTGGAGAAATTGACTTCCCATGGCTTGGATAGCTGTACTGTTCACTGCGTAAAAAACTGTCTGGATAGCTGGGCCAAGAGAGTGGTGATCGATGGAATATCAGCAAGTGTCAACATCAGGACTAGGGCAGTGGTCGTCCACCTGTACTCAGCGCTGGTAAGGCCATGTATCAAATCTTGTGCTCAGTTTTGGGCCTCTCAAAAGGGATGCTGGAGTTTGTCCAAAGAAGGGCAATGAAGCTGGTGAAGGGTCTAGAGATCAAGTCTTTTGAGGAACAGCACTTTTTATCCCTAGCCCTGCTTCCTCTGACTCACTCCAGCCTCCTTAGATACAAGCACTTTCTAAACCTTGCAAAGAACTCGCGTGGGTGCCACATAAAGTTTTGCTTACTGTGAGATGCAGTTTATAATGATAAGGAAAAGAGAGAGACAAATGTGCATAAAGTACACCTCAGCTTCCAGTGATCAGAGGCAGAAGCTGACCAGCAACAGCAACCCTAGATAACCCCCAGAGGAGGGTTTGCCTTCAAGCCACATACACAAACTGCAACCACACTCCCAAGTGGGTAGCAGCAGCTCAGGTAGTTGTAGTCTGGACCCGAGCAGAATGAACTAGCTTTACTCACTCTTGGACTTTACTCACTCTTGGAGATAATCATGTCAGTGCAGAGCTAAAACATGTGAATAACTACAACTATAACTATTAGAGCTAGGATGTGTGAGTTAGACACTGTAGGTGCTTAGTCATTGTCATGGAGGGAAGAAGCAATTTCCCACCTTCAGTTTTCCCTAGCAACACCAACATGACAAGAGAACACCTCTGTAGAACAGCATGGATGTCATGAAAAGATGTTGTCAGATTAATGACATCCAGAAGTTAATCTCTGTCACTGGGACAGGGCAACATAAATGACTGTACATTGGCAGTATGAAAGCAGGAGGAAAATAGTGTAGTCCTCAGAAACTGGAGTGAAGAAGTTATAATTAGTACTCACAAAGGTTCCCTGCAAACACTCAGAGTCTTCATATTCAAAGATTCAAAGATGGCTGATGGCTGGTCTGAACAAAGGAAAAATTGTGCTGGGAAATCTCGAAAGGATATAAAACAGCTTCTCAGTTCATTATGTAATTTCTCCCATCCAATTGATGGCAATATTATGACAATAATTGCATGTCTGTTTGACAACCATACACTGCTGGTCTTTTTAATGGACCTCTGTGTTTTCAAAATATCCCTAAATGACACAGTTTTTAATGAGCTACACAGCTGCAGGCTGGTTACTAATTTTCAATAGAAACAGTGATATCACATTCTTCTTTCCTCTTGGTAGTATTGTAACTCGAATTTGAGGTAAGCACTTAAAAATAATGATAATTTCAAAGTGTTTTCAACGGATATCTGGATTTTTTTGTCCTATCAAATCCTGACTTCTACTTATTTTCAGTTTTGCTGGTAAACAAGCAGAATTGCAGTTATGAATTATGAATTTATCTTTCTTTTCGGCTCTGATGTGTACCTTTATGGATAGCATAAAAAATGAGAATGAGTCCAGCGTTATTAAAGAGAGAATCTGTTTTTATGACAGACATTGGCTTCAAAGACATGGCTATCTAATTCTTCTTTACTTTGATACTTCTGGATGCAAAATAATTAAATAAAAAACATGAAAACCCTAAATACTTTTGGTATTCAGATCACTCATAAAATCAAAATGGTTCTAATTATATCAGTTGTGTTAGAACCTTCCTCAAGGATAAGAGGTTGTAAAATATTACTGCTCTTTGAGAACTTCAGTTGTCTCATCCATTTCTTTCACTGCTGGCAAACTGTGAAAGCAATTTTAGGAAACCAGGGGACAGAAAAAGTTTATAAGCCTTCTACAGCCATTTTGAAGAGGAATGATTACGTACGCTATCAAAGCACACTACCCAGGGATTGTGACCCTAAGACTATTGCCTCTTTTTAAATCATATGATAAAAAAAAGAAAGAAAACACCCCAAAATTCCTTCTCAACACAGCTTTCTTTCAATGCATGGCTAAGAACTAGTCTTCTAAAAAAGCTTATGGCTGCACTACAACAAAAATTAAAATCTAGGTTTTGATGCACAACAGTAATGATTTTAATTCTCAGTACACACAAAACTCCAGAAGTCCTGACCCAATTTTTCATGAAGATATATTTTAAGAAAAAAAAAAAGAAACAATCATAGATGTCCTAGCATGTCAGCTAATAAACACTTCACCAGGCATAGCAGAATGAATACCATATAACCAATTTTCACAAATCTGGATGATTCAGTTATAGTATATTCCAGTCTATTAAACATTCTTATGCTGAAGTTGGCTGGTGTCTGCCAGCAAGTCTGTCCTTGATCTAAGGGCAATTACAAACTTTTCTAAAACTAAATGTCATGTTGGCTAACTGGGAGAAATAATTAAGCCTTCTTTGTAAAAGGGGAGAGCTGTAAGAAAAGAATCCATTGTTCAGTCACTGGACCACATGGGAAGACCTGAACAAATGCTAATTAACCCAGAGAAAATAAAGGCTTCTTTGGTTCACATATTGATTGAGATGAATTTTGGAGCTTGACAGTACCAGAAAATTTATGTCTTCTTCAGCTATGAACTGATCTGGATTATGTGTGTACCTCTCCTCCTCACAGCCCGAGGCCAACTCCATGCACCCAGAGTTTATTGTGCTCCATTCTCCTATATAAATATTTTTTGAGTGCTCTTTAGCCCAAATTCATTCCATTGAGGTGGATTAAGGAGACATCAAACCAAATGTCTGCAGAATGCTTTGATGAACAGCAAAGGGTAATAATTAGTTAACCCAAGTTGCAGCAGACAAGTGAGTTTGACTTCACGAAAGTATTGATGGAAAACGAGTGTCTGAGGGAAGTATAGGCAGAGGTCCTGAGGTCCTGGACACTGATAAACAAGTTTAGACTTATCAAGGAAACTGTTCAAGAGAGCCAAAACTGTGATTATTCCCTGTGAAAACAGAAATTGAATAAATTTATCTGGCTATCATCCTCAACTTCCCTTAAGAAATCAGCTTAGCAAGATCCTCCCTGGTTTCCCTCAATTGCCTAATTACTCGATATAAGAAGCAACAAGGTTAAACTTCAGTTAGAGAAGCTCTCATTTTACTCTTGAGAATTACATTTTGGCCTGTTGAAGTGCATAATTTACATTCTCCATGTGGGCTTACCTTTAAAAAGGCTTAAAAAATAACTGTACTTAAATATTTTGTAGGACATTTGCCTAATGCTTTCCAAAAGAGGTGTGCCTAAAAATATTCTACAAGCTTTTACTGATAACACAGAGATTAAACACCTTGTCTTACTTTGAATTATAGCCATCTCTAAAGTAAACATAGCATGTGTTAGCAGCCCACAATGGCTTGGAGCAGGAAGTGAAAAAATATCTACTAAGAATTGCAAAAGGAAGCTCAATGGCAGAAATGTTACTAAAGCATATACCTTTTTTTTATTTTATTTTGAGGATATTTAGGCTGCCAGCTTGCAAATCAATAGAAGGGGAAAGGAAGCCAAGTAGTCCAAAAAAGGCACTCTAATGGTATGGATTTCAAAGTGCACCTTATAGAAGTAGACCTATATATTTTCTGTCTCTGGAAGAGACTACAAAAGAGAAACAAGACTATCAAAAAGGCTCCCTAAAAATCTGATTAATGAAAAAAAAATTACTCTAAACTTGAGAAATTAATAACTATTTGTTACACTTCACTGACTCACTTTTGTAAAATATAAGCATTAAAAAGAACCTCTCTGAAGTTGTGCAACCCATTAAAAAGTATTTGAAGATTCTGGAATTGGCTTATCACTAAAGTTGAGTGTTAAAGAGCTAATAATTTAAATACTTACTATTTTATTACTGATAGTTATGCTAAGCATTGTTTCAAAGTTGATAAAACAAGACCTGCTTCAACAGAAGAGGAATTTTATGTGTAAGTGGTACAATTTGGAAAATATTTTTCACAGTTTCATTTGCCTCTCTTTTTCTTCAGTGAATGTTAAATTCCAAGATGAAGGCTTAATACTCTCCAAAAGAATGGTGTTGATTTATTCTTGTCAACATTTTTAGCATGCATTTCATCACAGAAATGCTGCTTCCTAGCACTTTGTAGAAAGAATTTTTAGCTTAGCAGTAGCCTTTTATGAAATGTCTTGTAATACCAGACATTACAGCACAGGCATTCAGATAAATATAAATGGAAATTCCTTTTAGTTAAACTGATACAGCAATTTTAGCAATCATGCCTTCTCATTTGCCTCTGGGGCTTGCCTGTTCCAGGCTAAAGATCTCTGTATTCCTATTTTAGTTTGAATTCCTCTACTTAAAATTACCATATGTTCTTTGAGCCTCAGAATATGGTAGTCTTTTATCCCAAATGTGACTATCTCACCAGAGGCTGAAGTGATTTATGAAAGGCCACATCTCTTTCTTTCAGCTGAGGTCAATGTCAGAAATCTGATTGACCTGAATAGAAGGTCAGCAGAAAAATGTCATAGAATTTGAAGTCCAAATGGATTGTTTTCAATCAGCCAGTCTTGTCTAGTCGAAATTTATTTTACCAACAACTCCTGTATAAAGTGCACAAGCATATGAAGATACGTAGAAAATACTTTAAAATAATGATGATAATACAGTGGCCAGTGAAAAGATAGCTACAACTTTTAAATGTCACGCTCATTCGAAGTATTTGTTTATTCTATTCATTGCTACAAAGCCAGTAAACTCACCAATTTCAGCAACTAGATTTTTTATTTTCTTTTGTCCTTTAGTGATTTTGTTAGCTTTTGTCCAGGACTTTACAGGGTTATTGAGAGGTTTGATGCATTTTTTTTAATTTCAATTACGAAATGTTGTAAACAATGTTGATTTTTAAAGTCTTGTGCCCTGCTGCCTAGCAAACAGTTCTGTTTGCTGTTTCTGAAAGAAAGGGGGAAAAAAAAAGAGAGACAAAACCCCTTTGATAACAATTGCCAAGAAAAAATAAAAACCTGATTTCAATCCAGTATGTAAAAAAATAAAAATCTATATTATTTCATTCTCCAAAATAAAATTCAAAATTTGCAGTATAAAATACTTTCAACAAAAGGACTTCTAGTCATTTTGATTTCTGGGGAAAAAAAGCACTCCCTAAGAAAAACACACTAGTCTAAGTAAAACAAGCACCAGCTTCCACCTAGAGTGAAAAGCAGAGATTTGCTATACATAAACCAGTTGCTCTGTCTTCATTCTTGTACTTTCTATCTCTATCAAAAACAGTGTCAAACTACATAAACACAATTCCCTTATTGGGATGCTACTGAATCCACAGATGGATCTCTTCTGCTTGTTCTCTCTCTCTCTCCCTCTCCCTCCCTTTTGTACTTATTTCTCTCTCTACCTTATGCTTACTGTTCAACAAAATATTCATTATTGTCTTCAGCATATGCTCTTATTTGTACCTTAATTCAGGTAGGGGTGTCTCTCACTAATCAGATCTTAGCAACCTGCTATATACAAGGTAAGTTTTTTGCAAATTTAACTCAGAGTCTGGGATTTCTACTGTGTCCTCTAGAATTTCAATCCAAATTCAGATTCTCTGGATAAGATACTGCCTTCTACTAGCCATACAAAAAGAGTATGTCAAGCACAGCGTAGAGCTGAGCCACAAAGGTGTAAGTTTTCATTAAAAATTATGGCTGAAATGCCCTGTCCAGTTTTTGGATTGAAATCTGAGTGCTGGCAGCATTTGAACCATATCTCATACCAGAGTATGCAGCTGTCTCAGATTCCATGGTTGAGTACCAAGGAACAATAGCAGCCAACAGACATGACTCCTAGCCCTTAAACAAATCTCAGTACCATCTCCTTAAAAATAAACAGAAAAAAAATTGATAAAAAGGACACTGATGGGATTACTAGTCTTCTTGTGTTTAACTCCTCTTTTTTCTTCCTCAAGTCGAGAAATAAAAGAAGCCATGCATTACTTTGAGACAATGTGTTTCAAGCTCTAGAGAACATTTTAGCCCGAAAATTTGGAACCCACTGGAGGAAAAGAAAATTTTGGAAAGCAGTGAGGATTATGAGGAAAATAACAGCTGACAATCTTAGCCTAGCTTGAATCTCTCTCACATATGGTAGTTTGGCATCAGTGGCACCACAGTCAAATGCTAGATGAAGGCAGCATTAAGTGATCGTGGCTATCTTTCTCAAGCAGCAATCAAAGAATGGTAGGAAAGCAAACATTGTCTGAGAGAAAAGGTAAATCAGTCAGGAGATAGTGAAGGAGATAATATATTGAATAAATATGGAGAAAACTAAGTAAGGAAATTAACATGGAAGGAAAGGAACAGAACAAAGATCTTAACACACTGAAAGAGACAAATATATAAGAAGTAAGCCTATAGGAGAAGGAAGATGAAAAAAGAACAAACAAAAAATAATGAAGAGCTCCACAATTATGGGGATGGCTGCCTATTTAAACGTATATATCTCCTCCTAGATAGCCAAATCAAGCCCAACTAAAAATCAACTGCATTTAGAAGTTCAAAATATAAAAAATTACCTTAGATAGTCAACTGAACTACAGTGGATGAACATGTTAAGAAGAAAATACAGTCAACTAAGAAGCTTTTGAAAGTGAAAAATTAAAAGCAGGAATAATTTAAATCAGAAGTCATTTGTATATAGTTGTACATTTTTATTATCATTAATTATTAAAAATAAAAAGACCAATGAGAAAAACATCTTCAATTTAATTATGTAGATATTTTCAGGAAAAAAAAACAAAAACAAAAAACCACCATAACACACCTCTCATCAGCCACAGATCAGTGTAGGAGCAGCTCAGTACAACTAAACAGTCTGCCTATGCCAAGATCTGTCTTTCTTGGTCATGAACAACAGCATGTAATGTATTCAAAAATATTAATATTAGAATGTTTTTCTTTATATAGGTAAGGACATAAACCTTAAGGACAATGGCAAGTTATACACATGAATTACTTTATTCATTCTTTGTATGAAGAAAACTTATTTGTCGAATATTCACAATAAATGTTTCTCTGTGAAACTTACACAGGAAAGAGCAAGATTATATATATGTGCTGTAAGTATACTTGTATCATTACAGAATTGCTCAGTCATATTGTTTTCAATGTGTTCTAAACCATGAAGTAGTAATTTTTTTTTTAAAAAAGCTCATGTGAGTTAAATGTTAGAACTGTCAACTGAGCAAGGCTATTCATCATTTTAATAGCAAGATAAGTTGCTAGCAGTTTGTTTCTTAAAAGCTACATGCTTAGGTCTAAAATCTCAGCCTCCTTTTGCACCTACAAATTTCTGCCATATTTTTTAGGCATAAAACAAAGAATCAGATAAGGTCTAGCACTCTGTTTCTATGAGTTTCCAATCCATGCTCCTGGGGTCCGGGGGTGACTGAATGAAATCATTAGACATGAAAGTCGCAGATGTTATACAGGAATCTGTTTCTGGTGTTCTAAAAGGCTCTCTTAAAAAGATATTAAAAAACAGCTACCAAAATATCCCTACACAAACAAGCAAACAAAACAAAACCAATAAAAAAATAAAGAAATAAAAGCAAGAAAAAAACCTTGAAAAATATCCAGTGGTCTACAACTCATAAAAAGTAGAAAGCCATTGATTTGTCAGAGGTATTTGCAACATTATTATCAGAAACATGAATGTACTTTTGTGAGATGGCAAATTTTTTACATGCATCTGTCTACATTTTTTTTCCTACGGGGTAAATCCCTGGCTTAACCGTAATTACTTCCACCCCGCCACCAGAAAAACTCTTCCCAAAAGTACACTCAGTCCCTCCCACAGACAGAGTAATCACAGTTCTTTCTAAACATCTCCCCTCCCCTCTCTGCAGCCAAATCTTTAAAAAAGACATACTATTAATATAGAAACTGCAAGGAACTGCATACAAATCCAGGTACATAGCAGTAGTAGAAAATATAGGCATTTGCGTTTCACCAATCCCGTTACAAGTATTTTCTGTCCAGAGGTACCCACAGATGTCTTTGCTTTCATTCCTCGTGGGATGATGAAGACATATGACTGGAGATGACAATCTGTTTGACAGATAAGAGGAAACATATCCCAATGTACTGATTTATCAGCCCTGGGAAGAAAGTTTAAATTATATTTGAAGAGGATCGCTGGCATTTTCCTGTGAAAAACAAAATAATTGTTGTCATTACAAGTCTAAAAATATGTAAGAATTCCATGTGCTATTTTAAACTCTGACATTATGTACTAAAAATATAGTATGTGGTTTTTTGCAAGAGGAAAAGGAGCAGCAGTAGGATACCCCATAATATTTCAGACTCCTGAGTTGCTATATATGTATGCATTACTAGAGTGAGTATATGAGAAAGACAGAGTTTTCTGATCTTGCCTCTGAACTGATACCCTTTTCTAACCACTAGAAAGGGCTAGAAAAGTTTTAGTTGTTGGAGGAGTTGGAGGAGTTTGGAGGAGTTGGTGACCTATACTCTGCCTGTATGCTGAGGGATTCCTGCCTTCTGAAGCATCTAATGCTGGTAGCTGTCCAAAATGGGCCATTCACACATATCTGCTCCAGTATGGAAACTCCTAAGCACAGAAATAGAAATAAATATTTATAGATGTATGCAGTTTTAAGGGGGGAAGAAGCAATCAGTTTAGCAGCCTACAGAACTGAGATTAATCATGAGCAGATTTGCTATATTTGAATGGAGAACAAGGAAGGATTAGGAACAGAAGAGAAAAAATGAACTGACTGTAGTGTGATACAGAGAGTTGATTATTTGTATAAATAGTCTCCAGAACAGACAACTCTTTGAAATTTTCATAAGACTGAATTCACATTTTTCCAAAGTAAAATGAGAGTTCCTGTGGAGTTCATGTTTTTTATCTGTATAAGCATCTAAAATATGCTTCAGAACACATAGTACTCTAGTAAAAATAAGAGCATCTCAGTACTTCTCTTCAGTATAATGTTCTTAAATATTTTACTGCATCCTTTAAAGATGGAGAAGGTAAAAGCTGGAACAGACACAATTATTTTAGTGAAATAAACAATAGTGTAGGTGCTCCAAGGTACCTGAAAAGTCTATCATAGGACTAGAAAACTGGATTCAGAGACCTAGAGGGATGCAATCATACATTTTAATTTTTTTCAGGTAAAACCCTATGACACATTTCAGAATTGATCCGTATAAAAGGAATTTATTACTTTGCTTTAATGAAAAGTATTGATTTCTTGAAGAGTACAGATTACAGGTACAGAAGGTTTGAACAAGAACTTTATCATGACTGAAAAGTAGAACATGTTTCAGGCAAGGGTCTCACTCTGTCATTGCATGGGTTGTCCTTGAAGAGGTATAGTAGCTACCTCAGATTAGACAGGTATACCTCTTGTTTTCAGAAGGTTGGTCTTGCAGAGACTCATCTCACTTGTAAGCAGTGTGAATAAAAAGACCTAAAGGTTTGTAGTACAGGGGTGTGCTGGTTTAAAGGTAAACTGGCAGGAGAAATGAACCCAGCTCAAGAGAGATTATAAATCAGAGTTACAATTTAATAAAAAATATTACAATAAATGCAATGACACAAAGAGAAATTGATTTTAACCCACAAAACTCGGAAGTTTAACACAGCACCCTGGGGCACAAACACAAAGGGGTTTGTTAGCCCCCATGCTGAGACCCACATGGTTTATCTGAGTTCAAATAAAAGAAAGGGGAAAACCTGTTGGTGCAGATGACGGTCAAAGTCTGGTGAAGAGTGGTGGTCACAGCCCTGTCAAGGTTCTGGTCCTCCTCTAGATCTGACAAGTGGTCTCTGAGGTCTTCAAAACTCAAGATTATATACCCTCAAGTCCAGATGGGAACAATCAGTACCTCCCCCAGCGTGCGGAGTTCCACAATTGGTAATCTGACTCTGTGAGTCATGGGGTATTTTGGAATTGTTGATGGCCCACTAGCAGACATGCCCTCTCAGGCTGGGTGTGGAGGTGCTAACGACTTCCTGGAGGGGAGTTATCACAGCTCCTATCTCACAGGCTTCATTAACACCCAGCTTTCAGTCTGAGGGGTTGGGTGTGCCCTGGGCAGCTGCTGCAAATGGTCCATTGTTAACAGTTTATGGGAAATGAATAGAGGGTTTAGAATACATAGCTTTGGTCACACCCACACAGTGATAAACTGGTCCCACCTGCTGAACTAGAACAAGGAGAAACTAGCATTGTAATATTTTAGGACCTTAACCTTTAAGGAAGTACTAATTCAGAGAGCACAGTGCAGAATTTTTAGTCCTTCCCATTTAGGGTTGGCTTGTAATACAGAAGCATGGATAAACCAGCAAGGAATATGTGTCTTAAAAGCACATGATACACTCAGGTTGTCTCAGATGTCAATGCCATACATCATGTCTGCCTGTGGATTCTCCACACTTTGCAGAGATGGGGCCCAGAGCTTCTAGATTGGAAAGTACAACTAGTTAGCATCTATTAACTGCTGGATTTATTTAACGGCTGAAGGCTGAAGGTCAGCTTATATGCTGGCTCATTAATTGCTGTGGGTAAAATGTGATCTCATAAGGAGTTTTGGCATTATTTGGAGGTTTTGTTTGGTTTAGAGTTTTATTGCACAGAAATTTGGATAAACGGGCTAGCAAATACGTATTTTTCTGCTGTGAAATTAGTGCCATCATCACTATAATTCATAGAACTCCACTTATATCTGATGAAATGTAACAGAGCCACCAGCTACTTTTACTTCCTTCTGTGTTCACCTTACTTATCTTGATAGACCTATCTCTTGACACTGTTCGCAAAACTGAAAATCATTTGTGCACTACATTTAGTCACTCATGTGGCTCAGGGAGCAAATAATTAAACTGAAATTGGGGAAGCTGCAGAAAATCATACATTCAAAACTGCAAAGAAAGAATTCCCAAAAGCTATTCTGTGACCACAAAGACAGAAAAATATGAGACATCACACAACTTTCTATTGTAGATGATTCTAAAGAAAAAGAGATAGAATCAGTGTTTATAAATATTTTACTGGAAAACAAATCTTAAGGCTTTTGCAATAAAAGCTTACATTTGACAATTCGATATTTAATTTCAGAGCCAGTATTTTATTCATTAGTAAAATACAGTATAAAATTATCATACACTTCCTTTCGTTTTTCAATTTGCAGAATAATTAAGTTCCATGTCGTAAAAAAATACACAGTGGCATCAAAAGATGCCCAGATATTCATAGAAAGTAAAAATTGGCCTAGAATCAAATAATCCCCAGAAGACAACTATTTAAAATTCAAACCCGAACTTCTGTTTTAAATAGGTATAGCTATCATGTACTGAAAGGAGATTGAGACAGCTATGGAGAAGAAACTGTAGGAGGACACATATGAAGAAGAAGAAAAGGCTATCATGTTTCATATCTAACCTAAGTAATCATATGCCTGAAGTAGTAACGACTGGCAAGCATTAATAAAAGAATAGAACCTTAATAAAATCAATGGGTTTTTTCCTCATCTGATATTCTGTTCCTTCTGAAGCAGGAGCCAGCCTGCTGGAATGTCACTTAGAATTGCATGGCTGTGAAGGGACCCCAAGTTTGCCAGTATCCTGAGGTTGGTCTGTCAGCACATATTTCTCAGAGCAAGTGCCCCTGCAGCCATGCTATGCTGTGCAAGATCTAGAGCCATGCTGCATCACAACATAAACAAGAATAAATTTTCTAAAATAAAAAAATGCTCAGCATGAGACAAATTATAAATAAAAATGTTTTATAAATGAGTCTGCCCATCCACTCTGTCCTTATAGTGAGATCCTTTGGCTCTTGGCCTCATCTTAGTTCAATAATTGGGTTGTTTTTTGGATAAGACTGAGATTTGCACAGTACTGAAGTTTGCACAGTTCCCTCTGGGTCTTTTGGGGATAACAATCTCATGCCCCCTGGTGCTTGGCTTCTTCTGCTTCGTATTTTTCCCAGCTGTCTTCCTCTGTCTGCTCTGGCACAGGCTCCTGGTTCTTTGTTGTCTTTCACATGCTCTGCCTGCCCACTTCACTCACAGCTATATACAGTTGCCCCCTTTGGAGGGTCAGTTGCCCCTTTCCTCAAGAAGGCTTCATGCAATCCAACAAGACATCATAAGGGAAAAAACTCTCAGTCTCCTTCCCAACAATTAACCATAGTCTCTGGTTAGAAACAAGCATTCTTTAATGAAATAAAAATCCAAGACACCAAATTAACAGCATCTACCATGAACCTAATTGTGATCTTCCATCACGAGTGGCCCTTTTGAATCTGCAATACCTGTGCTAAATTCCTGAACACATAACTTTAACCAATGGCAAAGACATCTGTTCTGCACTTTGTCCTCTCCATACCCATCTTGTCCACCAGCACATGTCTCCCTTTAGAAGTGGTGTTCCTGCTGACCAGCATCTTCACACCTAAGTGCCTCTACTCTGCTGATGCTATCCCTTCAGAATGCCTCCAGAACATCTCTAAAACTGCTTTTCATTCACTGAGTAATTAACTTAGAAATCTTACCTGTCAATACCTGTGCAGAAATACATCAGGCTTCTGAAGAGCAGATATTTGATTCACATTGACACTCAGGGCACTTTTCAATCTCTTGAAATTGTTAGCAAATTGAATACTACGTGCTCACATTGTGCACAGAGGAATGAGTGTTATAAATGCAAGGAAGAGAAATGCATGCAGTTCATTTTTGAGATGAGCTAAGAATTTTTGCTCTGCTGTATTTGCCTAGCCCTCCAACAATTTTTAAACATGGGTATAATTCACAGACTGTCTACTGCAGCAAGAACTGAGAATCCCAAGCAGCCATTTTGGTCTCCTCTCTGAAGCTTTTACAGAAATGCCACATACTTTAAGATCAATTTTCACTTGCAGGAGGTCAGTAATATTTTCTATTCTATGCTCGTCTTTCTTTCCCACCACGGCTTCATATTATTTTTTATTTTACTGATGTCAAAAATTTAATTGTTGAACCAGTCTGTCTAGAAAAACATATTTTTGAAAAAAAGATTTATCCTGCTTATCTGCAGGCGTTAGCTACTATCAAATAAGCTATTAAGGCTATGCATCTCTGTCAATGTGTAGAATAATTCTCTCATAAATAAAAGGCAATGATGTAGTAATGTTCAGAAGACTAATGTACACACAGAGGTTAAGATGTCTGCCATACTAGCCTTTGTTTAAGTGCATCCAAGAAGGGAAATCAATATTCCTCAGGAGAGCATTTTGTTGGTACAGCTGCTGTTGCTAAGATTGGCTCAGTGTCATGTTCTCATTAATACAGTCTAATGGTAACCCTAAGATTGAGAATGTGCAGACAGACATAATGAATTTATACTAGAAACACAAAAATGTAGAAATTCTAATTGCTTTGGCCTGATTGGGTACTTCATATCTTGAAAGGATCATGTTTGTAAATTGGAGTTGAATGATACTTATGAATCACAAAATTAAGTCCTGTCTTGTAGCAGTCATTAACATGAAAGAAATTGCTGCTGCAGTTTGCCCTTTAAGAGTTTCAGCACAAAGAGACTGGCATGCTTGAAAGCAGTTTTGTGGTTTTGAGCAAATTGTTACTATTGCAAGGAATATGTTAGGGTTTAGTTGTACAACCATATTTGCTAGCATTAAAATAACTCTTTGAAGCCCTCATCTTCAGAGGAAGATACACACATTGTGCCATGCCATTTGTGAAAGGAAAAATCTCTTTGTATCAAGCATTATCAATCCTCCTCACTCTCTCTCTCTAAAGGCGCAAGCTGCCTTGGATGTCATTTGTCATTCAGCTGTTAGTTTCTGTGGCAGTGCTCTGGAAGCCTGGGAGATACAGGCAAGAAACATGGAAAAAACTCGCTGGGGGAAAAATAATGAAGATGATGCCACAGGGAAATTGAGTAGAGAAAAAATAAAAAAAAAATGAGGACACAAATGGTATCCAGGGAGTACAAAGTTGACAGCCTCAAAATTATTATGGATCAAACACAGGTTACAGCCCTAAGAAAGAACCCTGGAGGGGAAATTTGACATTTCCTTCTGCATCTTGAATTTAAAAAAAAAAATGTAATGACCCCAGATAATTAATTACAGTCTTGCAACAAGAGTTACACAAGCATCAAGCACACACACATGCATGATGTGGAAGTTGTATATATGTGGACTGCAATCCTTCCTGCCCCATCTTTCCTTAGCCCTCAGTGTCTGAAGGAGCCTACGCTCTATGCAATATGGCATGGGACACCTGTTCGTCTTTACCTCCTGGGACTTGAACATCCTAGAGCTCACACTAATGGGGGTAGCACATCAGTCTTTGCTACCATTTGTGAAAATCTTCCCTGTTACTGTAGAATGAAAAAATTCTTTACTCAATAAAGATTTTAATTAAAGCAAAAAATAGTATCTTACTAAAAAGTCCCAAACTCTGCGTCATGTGTATGCCTGTCAGTAATCAGACTAAGTACAAAGACTGTGAAATAACTCTCTCCACTCTTTGACTAAGGTGGTGCATTTAGTGTCTGGTACTCCTCCATCAATTATTTGACTTTCATTGAATTTTTTAGGGAAATATTGCTTTCATTATTCAATTTTTTAATTAGGCAAGCTGAAGGATTTCTGAGAGTGCACACGACTTGAGTAGCCTAAAATAAGCTATTTGGGCTCATACACTACTTAATGAGTGGACTGTAATACCGCCTGTGTTACTGTGAGGCTCACTCAGATGCTCAATAGACCTGCTTGGATCTCCTCATCAGCTCAATTTACAGGTCGAATTTGAACATCACAATATCATTTCATATCACCTCACATTTCAACATCCTGCCTCCATGGCAAGGCTTCACAGCATCTTATACCTGTGCACCCACTGCCCTATATAAAGAGGGAACTAAAACTCCAAAGGGAAGCTACAGAAAGGCAGTACACGGAGCAGACAGCCCATGACAGTCATTAATGACACCTGCATTTCTTGCATTACAAAATATACAGTTTATTTTAAACTGTAGAGAAGTGTCTTTTCACAGCTCCTCTGGGTATCACAGCCTTGTGGCCCTTTTGGAGCAGATTCCTAAGACCTTGCCTCTAAAATGAAAAATAAAAGTAATGAGGTCTTTTGCTGTTGAGACCGGGATGGAGACATGGCTCTAGATAATTCAGACACACACAGTTTTGGTGAACATGTCGGAAGCACTTTATTTCTGGCTGGGGTCTGGATTATAAGGGTTCCGATAGGGGCGGGGTTTGGAGGGGATTGGACAGCACACCTGGGGGCAGGGTTAGGAAGGCAGGGATGGGAGAAGCTAAGAAAGAAACCACATGGGGACATCCAGGGTGGGGAAGAAACCCCAGGGGATACAGAAACTGTGAGCAGGGCGCACATGGGCCCCAGGAATACCTGCCGCCCTGTGCCACCTCAGGGGCGGTGGGATTTGCCGCAGCAGGGCAGAGAAGGGGAGTAGAACTCTCTCAGATGCAGGGGAACTGTCAAGGTACCTTCACGGCATGAAAAAACCTCAGGAAAAAAAAAACACACAGAGAGGGGGAAGGAACATGGGGGGTGTGAGCCCTGGGGGCTGAGCCTGACATCACTGGATGACTCAAAAAGGATATTTCTCCCATGTACACACTTCTTATAGGGCAACTTGGTGTTCCCATAATACACACTGAGGAGTTTTTGCTTAAATGCACCATCCTTTGTAAAGAATTAGAAACTGATGTCTAAATCACACTTATGTCTACACACACACACACTCTTTCATTGTTTAATTACTCCTGAACTAACAATGCTATGAAAGTTCTGGTGTTTCAACTGATGAGGCAGAGCATACCCATTTCAGAAAGCACTTTAAGTTTAAAATATGGAAGGTGCCAGCTTTCTGAATGCTTCCTGTGCACACAGCAGTAGTCTTATTTTTCTAGATGGTATTTATGGGAAAATAAAATATATTAATTATTGTCTTGAGCTGAACAATACTCAGGCTAGGTGAAAACAGGAAACCAACAAAACCCAACCAACCAAACAAAAAAACCTCAAACCTTGACATGAGCATCTTACCCCTCCTTATAAAAGGGAGATGGCCAGAAGTTCTGTTTTATTGTGTATTTGTCAGGGCAATGCAATGAACAGGGTCAGGCACAGCTAGGCAGATCCACAGCTATGAGCCAGGTTCAAGGGCAAACCAGAAAGCTTCATGCAGGCTGTGGAGCCCACAGCTAGGCAGCACTATGAAGAGATGGAGAGTGGCCCTGCTGTAGTGTCACTGGTGCAGGGGGTGGCCACTCAGGGGGGCTGTCAGGAGGTAGGGGGGAGCAGACCCAGAGAGTGGGCAGGAATGGTCAGAGCTTGTGCTGCCCTCAGGGCTGTGGCAGTAACTGTCATTTGTGAGGATTACTGAGAATAACTAAGAAATTTGTTTCTGCAAACAGTCAAGAGCAGTCCTCACATCCTGACAGCTCAGACAGGGCTGACCTGCTGAGCAGTGACTCGGTCAAGCCATTTCTTTCAAAGTCACATAAAGTGCAGCCTTCAGAACCTTGGGTGTTTCTTGGTCCAGGTCACTCTTAAACAGAGTTCTGAGATGTACATCAGTTTGCTGGTGTCAAAGGGGCAGCTGAGGTCTAGCTAACAGACCAGCATGTCCATGTCATGACCACTTCTGGATGCCCACTGGGAAGCTTTTAGGACCTCACTCGTAGCAATTGTACCTGCAACCAGAACCACAGAAGCCATGATGAGCAAAAATAAGTGTCTAATATGATTCAAATTGCTCTGTAACAACTGCCTCATAGGTATTTTTCAGGTTGGTAGCTCAAATTAAAGGACCCTTGGGACTGGATTTTCGTTGTTTATATATTTTTTATGCTCCTTAAAATTTCCAAGGCCTGAATTAAGTCTTGACAGGCATATGGTTGGCCCTAATGTGGATATCCTGGATAGCCTTGAATTCCTCTAAATGCCTGTGTTTAAGAAACAGAACCAAGCCCTTAATATAATCCCTAATTTAGGAAGGCATGTGCAAAATGGAGGTGACAATTGCAGAGGCTTCTTATAAAAAGTCATGTTTCAGAATCTTTCAGATAGTTCAGTGCTTAAGGTACCAAATACTTATCAAGAATCTAGTAGATTCTTCTTCAGTGCTTTAAAATAAATTTGTCACTAAGTAACAGATTAAAAATAGAGAAAAATAAGCCACTGAAGATCTACCCATTCAGCTTCTAGATCATAGGCAATACTGTTTCCAGAGGAAGTCTCACTGATATATTCCACTTACTCCTTGAGACTTACACACTTTTTTTTGTCTAAGTCAATTTTTATACCCATTATTTTTAAGATTTCACATTTCATTGAATTTTTGATTAAGGAGTTTATTTTTCTGCCATAATGTATCTTTTAACTTAAATAGTAACATTATGAAGTATAAATTCACTTTAAAGTGCTTCAAATAATGTGTTCAAAGGGTTGTAAAATCAATTCTTTTTTGCCACTTTTGCTAAGTGACAGGAAGCCATTCTCAGACTAGGACAAAGTCAGGTGATATTGAGACTGGTAGAGGTTTATGGGGGAAGAAAGTAAAAAGAGCCTCCTCTATGGGGCAGTAAGTTCTTTCAAGACTTTTTTTCCTCCTTATCTGGATGAAAATTCAGTTATTTTTTATGCACGACAAGAAGAGACTGGGTAGAAAAACTAGTCTGAACATACAAGAGTTGCTACCACTAGTTCATCAAACAGTAGGGAAAAGGATTTTGATGTAGAAAAATACTGCTTTTGTGACCAGAATTTTTTGAGAGAACTCTACTATTTAGAAAGAGTAGTTTGGCCTAGCTAGTTCCCCCTAAAAATTATTAGTGCGCTCAGTTGCTTTCAGTCCCTTTCCATTTCATTACAGCGTAGCTGGAGACAGACCACCTGCAGAGACGCTAATCCAATCTAGGCAAATGTTACAAAGCAGAGTGACAGAATTGTGGCGGAATTATGCCTCTTAGAAGATAGAGCCCTATCAAGAGCACTGAGGAGATGTACCAACTGTACGCAATGCACAGGCCAGAGGCAGCAAGACTACGCAACTCAGGTTTCTGCCAGAAGTGCCTGAGGCATTAGGCTGAAAAGTGACCCAAGCTAGACTGTTAAAAAAAATATAAATACAAAAAAAGGGTGTCGATCTTTTCAGTTCACAGAGAATATGTGTCTCTGGAATGGGCTAAAAGATTAAAAACTAACAAACAACAAACCAAAACAAATAAACCCCAAACAATCAAGTCTAAGTAGACTTATTTAGAGGGAGAAATGTTGGTACAGAGCAGAAGATGCAGAAGGCATGGGTAGATCAGCAGACCAGGCCAAAGAGTGAGCCAAGCTACTTAACTGCAATTTACCCTTACTTTTCTATTTGAAGTCTGTTGCCATTGGGATAAAACCACAAGGAGAAGTGTTGTCTTTTGCAGGGGGAGATCCCACAGCACTGTACTTACCCACTTTCATTTTTCTATGACCGTAAAAAATGCTATAAAAATGAAAGAAGTTATATACATAAAGGTAGAGATAACTTGATCCATGTTCTATAAGAAAAACTCCATAAGTTCCACAAGACTTTGAGAATTAAATCTATTAGATTATGATGTATAATGCAGTTGCAAGAAATGCAGATTTGCAAGGTAAAATTCATGGAAGGCATTTTACAGCTGATGACAAAGGATCTCTGCAAAAGACAGTTTCACAAAGACACACCTCAGTGTCCACTTGTGAGACAAAAAGAAAAAGGAACTGTTCTCATTTCTAACATGACTGTGATGTGAACTTTCACAATTAATTAAATTTACTAGTGAATCCTTTTCTGAGCTGATTAGTCAAAAACGATGAGTAGCAGCTAGCAAAGAAAGACAGCACCACACTAATATCTGGGCAAGTAGCCAAAACAGTCAGTAATAAAAAGGAGATATCTAGAAGCAGTTGACAAATAATCAAACCAAGTTCAATCAAACCACAGTTTTTGTGAGGGTTCTCATTGCAACAATTCTGCATGCTCTCTTAATATGTCCAGCTGTACTGTGCTACCTGGTAAACCAAGGTGCTGAAAGTGAGTCTTACTGTTATATCCAAATAAGCAACTGTGGCCTCACAAACTAACTCAGTGATGGTTAAATGCTATGTAAGTGTCTGCTGTGTGTCCTCAGATAACCTTTACTAGCTTGACAGAAAGACCTTGTAGCTCATCCTAAAGCATTGTCTCTGCTTGACAGAATATAAAACAGATTTGGAAACACCGATTACTGACTGGTTGCTTGATTGCAATTAGATAATACAAGATTATTCTACTGAAGCAAATGAATTGCAAAATAGCACTTAATGTGCAGGAGACATGGCCCTTCAGTCTCATCCTGTGCCCCAGGAGGGAGTGGGAAACACGTGGGCATATAAAGGGCCAAAGCAAGACTTCCAGATCCAGGCCTGAACTAGGAGAGGCTAAGGGATGCAGCTCAGTCCAGAGGTGAGGTGGTCCTGGCAGGGGGGATGGATAACACAGGACAGCTGCTAGAAACAGCTTTTCAGTGGGCAAGTAGGAAAGAACACATGATTCCCACAGACAGCTTAATCAGACTGGATATGCTCCAGAAAAGCCCTGACCATAGCTTTCCATAGAAATGTCTGACAAATGAGAATTGCTGCTTTTGTTTCACTGTTTCTAAACAATCAGGACTGTGCTTGTGTTAGACAAGACCATTTCACAATTTCTTTCACAAGCCCACTATTTCTCTGTTTGTCTTCAGTATCTGCCTGCTATCAGCTGTGACTGTAAAAGTTCTTCATAAGAGGGGCCGGTTTTGTTTGTGCACGTTGTTCTGATTGAATTGAGATTCTTGGATGTTCATGAAAAGTTGAAAAACCATATTGACAGCAGGAACCCCTTACTACTTCATTGTATTGAATTTTGACACTTTTCTTACAATACTAAGTGTCCTATTTTCAGCAGCTGGGACCAGTTTATCATTGTGTAGGTGTAACCAAAGCTGTGTATTCTACATCCTCTGTATCATTTCTGATGAACTGTTAATAATGGATCATTTGTAGCAGCTGCCCAGGGCACACCTTACACCTCAGGCTACAAGCTGGGTGTTACAGAACCCTGGAAAACAGAGGTGTGTTTCCTTGTTTTTACACCAGTCTGTGATAACTCCCGTCCAGGGAGTCAGTAGCATCTTCACACCCAGCCTGAGGGGTCATGTTTGCTATTGGACCACCAGAGATTCCAAAAATACCACATGAGTCACAGAGTAAATCACCAATTGTTAAACTCCTCAGCCTGGGGGAGGTACTGGGCATTTCCACCTGAACCTAAGCACATATAATCTTTGGGTTTTGAGACTTCTGGTACCACTTGTCTGATCCAGAGGAGAAGCAGAACCTCAATAGGACTGCGACTGCCACCCTCAACCAGACTGCTACCATCATCCTCACAAACAGGTTTCCTTTCCTTTTACTTTGCGCTCAGGAGGACCCCGTGGTGTTCAGTACAGGGGCTGAGGAATGCCACTCTGCTCGTGCCCCAGGGTGCTGGGTTATATATCCGGTTGTGGGTTAAAGCCAACTTTTTCTCTGTATCATTGTATTTATTGTAACTTTTTTAGTAAATTGTAACTCTGACTTGTAATCTCTCTTGAGTCAAGTTCATTTCTCCCACCACAAGGTTTACCTTTCAACTAGCACACTGAGTAAAAACAAAATCATATTTCTAGTTTTAAAAAGAAAAAAAATAGAAGAAAAAAAAAGTGACTTTAGTTGTAGTGGAGAAAAAGTGTGTGAAGGTCAATGACAGTCTCCAAGTGTTGGCAGGCACAGAGAAAGCAGAAATTTAGAAATCACTAAATAAGTGTTCTGTAGCTTCATTCAGCTGATTTGGTGTAGATAACACAGTGAAAACCACTGTTTTTATGCATTTTTCTACTGTTTCAAGTATCTCCCTGAATAACTATCCTTCATTCTTTTATTTATAGAAGAATAAGAGAAAAAAAAAGGCAAAATGTCTGAAATATGGAGATAAAAATGTGAATGATCATTTCTGCCTTGGTCATTTGATTGATTTAATTGGAGATAGTTCATCCAGAGTCTTCAAGAAAAATTTTTAAGTTGTTTTCTTCCTAAGGAACTAGGGTGTCTATAAACTCCATAGAGTCATACCAGAAATGTTCAGGAATTCATTTTCAGATGTCATGTTACCATTCTTTTCATAAAATCTTCTATACCAAAAAACCCCAAATTACTAGTGTGAATGTGGACTTTGAAGCAGTATGCATCAGCAGCAGAGGAGTTTCCTTTTCTTGCATTAAAAGATGGAATTTTTATTTCTTCAGCCTGTGTGCCATTATCTATTAAATACATTCTTATTTTCTTATGTATAATGCTATTTCAAGAAGCTGTGAGGATTTCAAACCCAGTAGTTCTAAGCTGGGCCCATTTGTGTAGTTCTTTAAACTGGGACCCCTTCTATCATATTCTGATAAGCAGCACTTTACAGTAGTTTGTGCTCACTTTACATTCTTATGTTAATCAACAAGGTGTAAGACATTAGGGAAGTTAGGTCTATGTTGTTCTATATTCATTTAGTGTTGTGCCTCTGTACTATCAAATTTAATATCATTAGTATCATATTATTTGTATCCTGTTCCTGTTACTGTTATTATGAGATGTCAATAAAGTAGTGATTGAGTGATCCTTAGTTTATTTATCCATTCCATGCCACTGAAATTATTTTTAACTTAAAAGTGAAACTCATGCAAATGTTACAATCAAACAAAAAGAAAGGAGAACATATAACTAAAACTGAAATGTTGTGCTGAGACCAGTCTAAGATGTTTCAGGTTTACACATTCTGCATTGTTTTGGCTGTGCAGAGATTTCAAAATCTGGCATGATACACAGATGAGATAAAACAAGAGTGGAATGACACTGTCACAAATAAAATCACGTATTTTTCCTGTGAAACAAGTCATGTCAAACATGGCCTGGAAGCCTGTCTAGCACCAACACTGTTTAAATAAAGTTGTTCTGAGTACAACATCCTCCACTACCACAGCGTGGCTTAGTATTTTCATTTACTCTGGTTTCACATTGTGCCAGACTATGCCAGGTTACCACGTATTCAAATGCACTTGAAAATACCTGCTCCCTGCAAGACTTCTCAATAGCTTGCAGAAAACACAGCATACAAATATCAAAATCCTTACTGAAGTGTGTGCCACCAGTTTTTTTATCACGAGACTGACTCTTTCCCCGTGGCTCTAACATTCAACAATGTAAGCATTTTGCTTTTTGTAGCTGAGGTGTTTCTGAATATGCACAGTCTGCTCATTTACAGCAGGACATGACTGCTGTGGTTGATTCACTCCATTGTTGGATTGTGTACCCCTTAGAATCACACAGTGGTGAGTCAGTCATTTGTAAACAGGAGAGAAAAAAAACCCCCAACAAATGAATAAAGAGAACCACAGGCTTCATTTTTGTGATCAAAGACCTCAAAGAATCAATGCAAAAGGAGCATAATCATTAATTGAAGAAATCCCATAACGTGATCTTTCCTATACAACCTCTGCAGTGCCTGCAGCTGGCCTTACCCACTATTGAACTAAGGAATCATTTGCACCTCATGAAAAGATAACACACATTTTGGATCCTCCCTTTGGGAAAAGGGGCTAAGCCAAATATTCATTTTCTTCCGGGGGACTGTATCATTAGTACTTATTTTCAGAACGAGGTGATTTTAGATATGTTTCATCAGAAATAGATAATGTATTGGGTTTGCAGGCCTGAGCACTAAACCAATGAAAGACATCTTACAGTAGAGCCTTATATGCTTTCTTACAAGCATATATCATCCCTAGGCTACAGAGGCTTATAAAAAATAACCTTACTAAGGAAGGATTTTTGCAAACAAAAAGCTTATGAGAATAATTGGTATTGTGTCAGATGCATGTTTTAGTATATTGTTTTTTGGCAGTGGTGGTTTGGTTTTCCTGGGCTCAGAGCCAAGTTTCTGTTTAATTTTCTGTAAGGTTTCATAGCAGCCTAGACCTAACAAGTTGACTTGCTTGCAAATAACCAGGTATCTCAGTATGCATATTGATTAGAATTTAAGCACACCCAGCAGCCTGCTCCACAGACCTGTTTATGGCATTTTCGTCAGAAAATTCCCTTCTTCAAACCAAAGAGAATTTTGCCTTTGAAAGAACTGGTAAGAAACTAGATGGAATTAGAAATTAAAAGGTAAACTTCACATATTGAAAGCACATTAACTCATCATTACAACTTTGAGCCCAAATCCTATCCCAGTTCTGAACAATTTTGTATGCCTGCAGTGATTTGAAGCTTTATTAGGTCCAAAGCAAGGTACTAAACTAAATAGAAGACTTTTTTTTCTGAATGCCAACAGTCTTCTAGATCTACTTTCTCCCAAACACGTTGTTTCAGGCAAAGGCTCTTGAAGGGGAGCTTTCTGAGGCACTTCAGTTCCCAGACCATTCAGTTCAACCCAAAGATTTATCATCTCAGATCCCAGTGGAATTTACCTGCTTCCATCCAGTATTATTCCTAAGCTAATGAGCCTTATGATGATAATAAGATCTTGGCAGAAAAGCTGGACTTCCTGTGTAGTCAGCCCTAGGGTCAGCTCCCACTGCCCTACCACCTTCAGCATCATCTTGTGTGACAAAAGCCTGACTGCTCTCTGCATCTGCACAGCACAAGTTCTATGTATTTGCATTTATCTGCATCTCTATATGCACCTTAAGACAGCAAAACTGAAATATCTACACCCAGTTCTACACCTTCTTTAAAATTTGGCCCATCATTTGTATTAAAAGGTGAATATATCCCTCAATAGTGTGTTTATTTATGTACACACATATTCATCTTCTTCTAGAAGTTCATTCATTCATAAAAGGCATAATTAAAGTTAGGTGAGGCACAAAAAATAATGAAGTCAGATATTTAAATATCTGTTTACTGTAGCTGTATGGGTCTTGTGATTTCCTAAAATTTTTTTCTCCAAAAAAATTAATTGAATGGCATATCTCCTACTGTTCACAGCAACCAATACAAGTAAGCTTTTTTTGCACGTATATTTGTGTATACATTCAGTCACAGAGCAGAAACTATTTTGTCACATTTTTGACAAGTGCAAAAAAGCAATATAATTCCCAGTTACAAAGCATAAATATAAGATTTTTATTGGATAAATGGTTATAATTATTATATAGATGCAATTGAAGACCTTTTGACCTGCTTATGGGTATTTACAGAAGAAAGAGTTGCTACATGTATATATGTATTTAAACTGGGATGATCCAACTCATTCTAAGTCATTTGGAATGTATGCCATTGTGAGAGCCCATCTGGAATGCTGCATCTGTAGCTGGGGTCCTTAGCACAAGAAAGACATGGACCAATTGGAGTGAATCCAGAAGAGGACCACAAAGAAGACTAAAGGGATGGAGCACCTCCCCTACAAAGACAGGCTGAGAGAGTTCAGGTTGTCCAGCCTGGAGAAAAGAAGGCTCTGGGAAGACCTTACTGTGGCCTTTCAGTGTTTGAAAGTGGCTTATAAAAGAGGAGGGAGAGTTACTTTTTACATGAGCAGATAGTGGTAGGATAATTGGGAATGATTTTAAACTAAAAAAGGAGAAATTTAGATTAGATGTCAGTAAGAAATTCTTTACTGTAAGAATGATGAGGCACTGGAACAGGCTGACCAGAGAACCTGTGGATGTGTCATCTGTGGAAGTGTTCAAGGCCGGGCTGGATGGGGCCCTGAGCAACCTGATCTAGTGGGTGCCATCGCTATCCTTGATCTTCAGATGATCTATAAGGTCTTTTCCAGCCCAGGCCTTTCTATCACTCTATGATTTAGCTGTTTGTGACTTTGGTCACAATAAAATTATTTGTCTCCACCTTTCCCCTTTGACCACCATGTCTGCTCATTTGTTTTGCATTACCCCTCAGTGACTGCTTAGAATACAATTCATTTGAATTAAGCATCATCATTTTTTGCAATCTTTTATAAGGATTTTCCCTTACATCACTTAGTTCTGGCCAGTATTTCCACCATAATCAAACACTAGTCTACTTTATTATGCACAAATATCTTTGTTATGGCTGTTTAGAGTATCTGTGTTGTCCTAGTATCTGATTTTCCTTTTCTAGTAATGAAAGTTACAGCAATTATATATGATAATAATGCAGTAATGTGGTGAAAATGAAGGAGGGCATATACTCATCCATTTTTTTATTGCCACAAGAGAGGAAAGAGGACAATTAGTAATGTATAAAGACACTCTTCCCTCCTCTGCACTAGCTTTCATCAAACAAAGTCACCTTTACGTTACACAGCAGAGAAGAAAATCTCTAAACTAAAACGTTTGTGCATCAGTACCTTTTGATTTAAAGTGTCTTTATTTAAGACTTTGCATATTTGTGTGACAGTAGGAGATCATTAGGAGATCATTAGGAGATCATTATCCTGAAACTACAGTCTGATCCAGAGTCTCTGTGTTGATCTTACCACATTATACTTCCTAGGAAGAAAAAGAAAAAGGAACTATTTGAATCAGGTCTTCAGATTATTATTTCTGTAAGTCCATTGTAAAATACAATAAAAATACACTTCTATTAAATAATTAAATTGTAAAAATTATCAGAATTCCTATATATAAAGTATATTAAAATATACTTCTATTAAATCACATCAAAACCTTCCTAATAGACCCAAGTGATTGTTTCTTGCAAGACTATCAAAGTGGGATGTCTTTCCAAGAGATGTGTTCTCATCCTAAAATTATACAAGAGAAAAATTAGTTGCTGAAGATTTTGGCCGATTATGTCACAGGAAGACAAGATTGCTTCAATGGGCTCATCTCACCCAAAAATTGGTACGTAGATAAAAGTCATCCAGACAATTGAACTCATCATTACAACTAGTTCTAATTGCCCCCCATTGTCGACAGCCTTGGTAAAGAAAACAGAGAATGAATTACATGTTGAGCATTGGGGACTTTTAGCATCATTCATCAGATCCAGAGGAG